>CM076575.1:1501325371-1501510386 GCA_034641835.2 Pinus albicaulis
ATAGATTGAATGATTTGGTTTGAATGTTTTGGCAATGGTTTGATAGATTGAATGAATGGTTTGAATGTTTTGGCAATGGTTTGATAGATTGTTTTGGCAATGGTTTGATAGATTGTTTGTATGTAAGTTGTTTTGACAATGTTGATATGAAATTGTATGATGTGCCTTATTTATTTAACTGAATTTGCATGTGTATGTGTGTGTAGGCTGCTTTTATATAATGCTTGTATTCTAGGTAGTAATTGTATTATGTTTGGTAATTTCAATTATTTATTTCAAATTGTATGTTGTTTTAAGTATTTGAAATAATGTTTACTTTATTTTTGTTTGTGTCCTTTGAAAATTTGTATGTAAGTTGTTTTGGCAATGGTTTGATAGATTGAATTTGTATGTTGATCTAAAATTATATGAGATGGCTTATTTATTTAATTGAATTTGCATGTGTATGTGTGTAGGTGGTTTTTATATAATGCTTGTATTCTAAGTAGAAATTGTATTATGTTTGGTAATTTCAATTTTATTTTTTTCAATTTGTATGTTGTGTTGAGTATTTGAAATGATGTTTAATTTATGTTTGTATGTGTGCTTTGAAAATTTGTATGTAAATTGTTTTGGCAATGGTTTGATAGATTAAATTTGTATGTTGATCTAAAATTGTATGATGTGCCTAATTTATTTAATTGAATTTGCACGTGTATGTGCTTGTAGGTGGCTTTTATATAATGCTTGTATTCTAGGTAGAAATTGTATTATGTTTGGTAATTTCAGTTTTGTTTTCAAATTGTATGTTGTGCTGAGAATTTGAAATGATGTTTACTTTATGTTTGTATGTGTGCTTTGAAAAACTGTATGTAAATTGTTTTGATAATGTTTTGATAAATTGAATTTGTATGTTGATCTGAAATTTGTATGATGTGCCTAATTTATTTAATTGAATTTGCATGTGTATGTGTGTGTAGCTGATTTTTATGTAATGCTTGTATTCTAGGTAGAAATTGTATTATGTTTGGTAATTTCAATTTTTTATTTCAAATTGTAAGTTGTGTTGAGTATTTGAAATGATGCTTACTTTATGTTTGCTTTGAAAATTTGTATGTAGATTGTTTTGACAATGTTTTGATAGATTGAATTTGTATGTTGATCTGAAATTTGCGTGTGTATGTATGTAGGTGGTTTTCATAATGCTTGTATTCTAACTTGAAATTGTGTTATGATTGCTTTGAAAATTTGTATGTGAATTGTTTTGGCAATGTTTTGATGAATTGAATTTGTATGTTGATCTGAAATTTACATGTGTATGTATGTAGGTGGTTTTCATAATGCTTGTATTCTAAGTTGAAAATGTATTATGCTAATTGTTTTTTTTTTCCAAATTCTGTAGGTTTCTTGGAGTAATTGAAATTCTTTGTATATGCATGTTGGTGGTTTCTACAATGAGATGTTTACTTTGTGTTTGTATTTTGACTTGCATTTGTATGGTGTGCTCATTTATTTTCATGGATGGATTGATTTACTTATATCTTGTGTGTATTGATGTAGATTGAAATTGTGTATGTGTGACTCCAATAATGTTTCTCTATTATCATATTATATCAATTTGAAATGTATATTTAATAGTTTTATATTTTATTAGTGTATGTTTATTTTTTGTATTTTATTATTTTATTACAACTACATTATTGTTACTATTATTATTATAGTAGTATACATCTATATTAAATTATTAAATTATTATAGATTATAGTAGTATTTGTTTACTTTTATATATATATATATATATACTTTTATGAATTAATGTTTTTTAAATTAAGTTGTTTTTTTTAGGTTAAAGTGTGAAGTAGGTATTTATTTATTATATTAATTAATTATATATATTTATAAATCTAATTTTATCCATCTTATTTTTTTTCATTTTCCACTTTTATTTTTCATTATTTTTTCACCTTCTTTTTTTCTTTTATATATTTTATGATTTCACTTTTTTTTCTATTAACATTATATTATTCTAATTTATTTAAAAAATATATTACTAATATAACTTTTAATAAACTTCATAAAATAATTAGAAATAATAATATAATAAGTTTTTAACCAACTTTAAAAAAAAACAATGTTAATATATTTTATTTTCAAATCAACATATTAAAAAAAATCATTTTCTCTCTCATTTGAACTAAATTAATAAAATTATTATTTTCAATAATTTTAATATCATATTAAAAAAATTACATTCATCTCATAAATCAATATAATAAAATTATTTTGGCATGTTGATATGTTAAAAACCCAATATCCACAATGCACGGTTTTTGGGGCAAATCAGCTTCCACCTTTCTGTGGGTGACCCTGTTAGTAGAGATGTTTAATGTCTCGAGTTAAAGAGAAGCTTTTTATTTAATATACATTATAATAAACATGTAAAAATAACTTTAATGAACAATGTGTGCAACCATAAACATCCATAAATAAAACATTAAAAAACATTTAATGAACAATATGTAGCAAACATAGATAAATAAATAAACAACTTTAATGAACAATATATACCAACCATAAACCTATGTAAATAAATATTAATAAACAATTTTAATGACTAATTATAAACTTAGATAAATAGATATTAAAGAACAACTTAAATGAACAATATGTAGCAACCATAAACCTAGATAAATAAATATTAAAAATTAATTTTAATGAAAACCAATGTACTAAACATAGATAGATATTAAAAAAACAACTTTATTGAACTATATGTGCCAACATAAACTAACATAAATAAATATTAAATAACAAATTAATTTTTTAATATTACTTGGAAGAACCTTTGAAAAACGAGGCATTGTATGAAAATAACACCTTTCCTATGGTTTCTACTGAAGAAAAAAGCTATAACATGGGATAAAATTTAGATATGAGGTTTCATGGGCCTATCAATATGCCCACTATGCATGAACTGGGTTGAGGATCTTACACACCTATTTCTTACTTTCACTTTCTCTTCTAAACTCGTGGACCTGATAGCCATATTCTTCCAATGCCCAAGACAACCCTCTTAGTTTATCAATGCCTCCTTGGATAATTGGGAAGAATGTCCTCTTAAAAGTATTTTTCTAAATAGAGCATGCATTCTCATCCTTAGATTTCTCACTTGGAACGTTTGGAAAAAAACTCTAGAATTTTAAAAATTCATATGCCTCCCTTGACATTATTTGGAACCTCATTCTTTCTCAACTCAAATCGACAATTTCCTCCTCACAATGGACTAGAAAATATTGGGAATGGTCTCCAGAAGAAAAAATCATAATAATACACTCGCGACTAAGCTTTTATCCCTCCCTTCCACACAACACTTATATTCTTCCTTTCCTTGACAATCCCTCTCCTATGGTTTCCCACACAAGATTTCAGAGTAAAAGTCAATTTTGGTGGCGCCTTCACGGAAACCCTAAGACTAGCTAATATGAAGGTTTCTTTAGAAATGTTTGTGATCAATTATCTATATATTTACGGAGTAAGTTGGGTTTCATCACTAATAACGAATTTGTACTATGGGGCTTAGAACATGGCCTTTGCATAGCATTAATCAATGGCTATCATCAACTCCTCGTCAAAGTAGAATATTTTATCATCATATCGATTTTGAAGAAAATACAATGTGGAACATCTCTTTCAAAAATTTCTAGCAGTTGGTGCATCTAAGCTCACCCATCCAAATTAGCATCCTTGCTTTGTTGTATTCAAGCTCCCTTGTTGCCCCATATATGTCTATCTGGAAACAAAATTTCATACAACCTAGAAACTATGCCTTGGACTCTAGGATCCCTACATTATATATTCCCTGGACTCTCTTAAACTCTAACTCTTTTGAGACTCAACTAGCCCTGGACGAACGACCTCGAATGGAGGTGGCAGGGGACGGAAATAGACTCAAGGGAGGGTCTTATCTCGCCATGACACCACCCTCATCCTGCGTATAAAGAAACAATTGTAAGTAAAATGACGAACCATTATTATCACGTAAGGTGGGTTGATTGTGTAGTATGATGACCAAGATTTTACTAGTGAGGGCATTATATCTAGGGGAATACAAGCGTGTTAGAAGATTGGAAACATGGCCAGATGTCTGATGGTTTCCTGTGGCCCTAAATGCCATATTTCATTCATCAACGTTAGGCACCCATAGTGGGGGAGAAATCCTGAAATGTAGTGGAGAGGCTAGTTGAGTCTCAAAAGAGTTTTAGGTTGAAAAAATTGCAACATATACTACAAAAAATTAATTTTAATGAAGGTTGAGAGATCATGGAAATAAACCATATATTCTCTTGAATTATCATATTTTATCACACAATATATAATAGTAAGATGGTTTCCTCTTCTTAGTTTCATGTTGAGTCACTAACATATTACAATTGCTTAATTGGGAAAGAACAACAAGACAATGAAATTCCATTTATATAACTTGATGTAGATTATTAACCTTGAACAAAAGGCTCGTCGAGGGGAAAATATTTTCATAAAATAGCTAGTACCACAAGCCTATTAGTTTTAGAACAATGTATTTATAGATTAAATGTATATTTTTTATACACCAGGGGACCATATTACCGTTAAGGAATTGAAGTATATTTAAGTAATCAAAGGGGGTCTACCAATATAACACAATAGGCATATAAATTATTCTAGTCCTTGATTCCTCAAAGAAGGAATATGTTACTAGAAACATGTTTGGTGATAGCTCAACTTGGAGTAATAAAATATCCATGTTGAACTTCTATGTCATCAGCTGGTAATTATTAGCCTCCAATGGTTTTCTTGGTCAATAATCATTGTTTTCATAGCAACGAAACCAACCCCATTATTTTTCCGACAGCACCACACCTAAATATTGGAGAATTATTTTTCCAATGCCCTCAAAGTAGTGGATACCAAAGGGGCCTTAGAATGCAAAAATGAAGCTTCCCATCCCACCACATGCACTAAATCTTCTTCATTATGATCTCAAGGCTCCTAAACTTGAGTTTTCTCTTGTAAATACTATATTGGAGTGTAAACATTTGAACTATTGTTGTATGGACATAGATACCTAATATGGTTTAGATTACCAATTTCAATTAGAACCTATCCAACCAAATAAATGTTGTATAAAAAAAATAGATTTTTATTTTTATTCATCTGTGTAATTGGAATGGGGCCATAAAGATAATTTCAAGAAAAATAAATATATTGTACTATTATGGAGCTTTCAAGTGTGTTTGTATTCATAATCGTGCAAATGATTGGCAACAACATTTTCTTTCTAAGATCATATTTCCAATCTCATTCAAGTGGAGAGCCTTCAAAAGATTGTAAGAAAAAATGAAATGAAACTGATATTTTAGAAGGACTGCAACAATTAGAAATATATTTCCATGGAATATTTTGTGATACCTATACACACCTCCAATCTCAATCAATCCCTATCATGGGATATTTATTCCTCCATGATTTTTTTAATGAATTTTTTTTTTTTCTAAGTTGTTAGAGTTTTCGCAAAGAATTAAACTAAAATATTCCCTCCACTTCCTTATTTAGTATTAAATTCTCTAGTATTTGGCTCCCTTTTTTACTCTACCACCCAATTTATCACATGTTTTATATAGTGCCTCTTAGGCTTCACAATAAAATAGTTTGTCCAATATATCTCTAATAGAAGCCCAAATTTAAACCAACAAACTATAAATCTTGAATACATTTTTATCCTATCTATGTCTACATTATCATATGCTTACTTTAGTGAATGCGATCTGAATTGTAGATCCTTGGATTAGATGAATTAATTTGACATCAAAGTGTGAAATATTTAGGGTAAAATTCATATTTTTTAAGAAATTATCTATATTTTCTCAATCTCAAGGTGCTAGATAGATACTCGAGGCATTTAGTTATATTCTTGGAACTCAAGGATTCCTCTGCAACTATATTGTGGCATTGATTTATAAGTATGTAAAGGATTTATTTAATCATTTTGTTTTTTGGATGGGCGGAAATGTGAAGCTGGGTTACACTTTTGTGAGAATCGGGGGCCGAAAACTTTTTTCGGCAATAGTTCGGCCGAACTTTCTTTGAATGTTCGGCCAAAATCGTGATTCCGTTTAGAACTCGTGATTCCGTTTAAATTGACGGTACACTGACAGCACAGGCAAAGAGAATTTTTGCCGGAGTTTGGAAAACCTGCAACAAAAGTTCCGCAGAACTGTGAGTTCGGCCAAACTTTTACTTTTAAAATAGTTCGGCCGAACTAGTTTGTATAAATAAATCGCCCACGAAATTGATTTGTTTGCCGGTTTCATTATTTGCGCGTTTTATGTCACTGTCGCTGCTACTCTGTTCGCGCGTTTTCGCTCCTCCCATTAGCGTTGTTGCTCCTCCCATCCGCGTTGTTGCTCCTTTTGTCGGCGTTGTTGCTCCTTTCATCGGGTATGTTCGACCTTACCTTTTGACTCCTTTCCACACGGGAAGACGGGTGTTTGGCGTGTTTGTTTTCAGTGCCTGTCAATTTACGTTTTTATTGAATTTATGATTGTCAATTTGTTTTGTGCTGCGTATTAAAAAAAATTACAAGAGCTCTTGCAGTTTGGTATTCAGAGGTTTGACTGTCAATTTACATTTTCAGTGAATTTATGACTGTCAAAATTTTTTTGTGTTGTGTATTAAAAAAAATTACAAGAGTTCTTGCAAGTTGCAGTTTGGCATTTGGCATTCAGAGGTTTGACATTCTCCCTATGAAGAAGTTTTGCGTATTAAAAATATTTGCAATAGTTCTTGTAGTTTAGCATTCAGAAGTATGAAATTCTCCCTATGAATAAGTCTTCAATCATGGCGTATAAAAAAAAATTACAAGAATTCTTGCAGTTTGGCATTCAGAGGTTTGACATTCTTCCTATGAAAAAGTCTTCAATCATGGCCACCGAAACACCAAATTTCTTACTGTTTTGAATTTTTTGTCTCATGCTCATCGTTACACCAAATTTCTTCATGTTTTGAAGTTTGTGTCTTATGCTCATCATTACAGTGCTTCCTGTTTACAGTTTGTGTCTCATTCTCATCATTACAGTCCCTAGAAAAGTGTTAAATTGTAGCAACTTCATCCATCAATAAAAACTTGCATATTACCCTTACTCAGGAGCTGACGATGGTATTTCGAACTCAGCTCAGACTAAATTAAAAACCAATTTTAACAGTCGTAATCAAATTATCTTTTCCATGGCCTAATTACTTTGTTTGGTATTATTATTGCACTTGGGGTGTACACACATCATTTGCAGAAAAAGTACTTATCTGGTAGGAATGTTGGAGCTACTAGGTCAGATTTTTATAGGAATGGTGGGTGTTTTGGCATATTTTCAATTTGGATGATTTGCAGATGACCATCTAGACAGTAAAAAAAAAAAACACCCACCCCTTTCCAAGTCCACACCACTGCAAATTCTTCTTAATTTTCTCAACAAAATCTCACCAAACAAGATGAAATCAATGCCGCACTCATCTGAAAATTTCAGTTACATGACAAATTCCTTCCATGTTGACTTCACATGCTCATGAAATTTGAATTTGAAGAGATATTGAAAATATTTCTTTCCAGATCCAAATATATGTCTACAAAAGTCCTTTCCTTCTCTCAATTTTGGAGGTCCATTCCCCAAATAGTATTGACATTTTTTCTATGATTTACATGTTTATGGAAAAATTAGTGCTGTTATCATCTTCAAAGAACTAGATGACTCTACTTTGAAGTCTTCATTGAACTGTTTCCTTTTCTAATAGTGCTTGCTTTCTCCCCTCCAAAATTTTCAAAGACTGCAAGTCTTTTTCCGTAAAAACTGCATTTACATTATTGTCAAAAAGCCTAGAAATGACCTCTTCTACTTCTAAAAATCCTTTTTATCTTCTGTTGCCTTCTTTTTAGACTAGTTAGCAGCCACTTTCTTAACTCTTTTGATATTTTCCACAAAGTGTTTCATTAAAATCCCCCCAAAGCTTCATCATATTTTACCCAAATGTTTGTAATTAAGAATCCATCCATATCAATAAAGGTATAATACTTTGGTTCATATTGTCCATTATGTTTGTTATTATATTTCCTTTTGTGATATATTTGAGTAATATTTGTAAGTTGTAACTTTCGCTTTGAATATTTCTATTTGGCACACCACAAATAGGAATTTAAACTATTAAATTAAGTAATATAGATTTAATTTAATTTCAGATTTATCAAGAGGTGTTAATATGGATTTAAGTTACTATAAATGAAATTTATAAATATTTTTTTTTGTTCATTTACAAATATTTTTTTTGAAAGTTAATATTATTTAAACTTTTATAGTATGAGTAACTCTTGTCTTATATTTGACTAATTTTTTATATAATTGAAATTCAAAAACAAATGATTTTCTCCAAGTTTTAATTGTTTAAAATATGATTGTTTGAGCAACTCTTTCTTTGGGATACAAGGAGGCTCAAATATTTTTTTTCTTGTATATTTGAAGCTCTCCATTATTATAGAAAAGGATTTTTTGCTTGTATATTTTTATGCTCTTTGTCATAGTAATGTCATATAGTGTATGAAGTTTTAAATTGTTTTTATTATTTTTATTATATGTTGGATGTGATTTTGATTGAAAATGTTTCTTTTTTATTTATTAATTAAAAAAAAATATTAGAAAAATTATTGCTTTAAGCCTTAGAATTTACAATCAAAATTATAAATTGTATTTTTATCTAAACTATTTATGAGAAGTTTAATATTGTTTGATCTTCTCTACCATGTCCTTTTTACATATATCTAGAATAATATTATTTGTAGTTCCCGGTTTTTTGTAACATTTTACTACCATAATCAAAATATATAGAAATAAGAATCTAACATTATAATATCTTGAAATGGAGCTAGCCAACTCAAATATAGTATTGCAAATCCCTGGCTAAGTTAGATGAGGAGGCTATGTATTACTTAGTATTGTATCCATATTGGGGTTGCAAGTTCTATGGGTTCAAAAGAACACTTGTAAACAATTTGTTTTCCATATGACCTCTCTTTTTCTCTTTTAAATTTAAATATTTTAGCCATTATGGATTTGAGAAAAATACATCCTGACAGGCCAATAAAAAGCCTTAACAATGAATTGAACATGAACAACTATTAAATATGGGTAACCAAGCAACATAAAAAAAAACAACTAAATCACCAAAGCTAGTAGTGAGAAATAATAAACATTCTAGGATACCTCAAAATTCCATGTAAATAATTTTTTACCTAAAATCAATAGATGGTAAGGCCCACAGCAACAACTGCAAAATCAATGCAATATAACCAATCAAAATACATCAACAAAACATATGGTCTTCAATGAGCTTTTGGACTCTTTAGATATAAATGTACACCGTGGAAATGTATCTTATATAAAAATTTAATCCATGTGCTTAACCTTAACATTGACAGAAATGGAATACAATTTTACTCACTTCTTTATGATAGAAAAATATGCAGATGAGTATTGCCCACATATCCGAAGTCAAAAGGGATAGATTAAAAAGGGATTCTCCGGTCATATATAAAAGATAAATTAAAGAAGCATGACATATTAGTAATGCAAATTAGATATGCGTACCAATTATGTTCATATAACACAACAAATAGATGATTCAATACAAATGTCACATAGAAGTCATATTTATATAATGGCCCTTCAACTTAAATTATATATCTAGCATTACATTAAGCTATAAGAGATAAATCAAAGAAGCATTTGAATGTAAATTAAACATGTGTAATAATTATGTCCTTTAGTTCAATAAATAGATAATAATTTGCAAATGCCATATCTAAGCTATATTTCATCTAAGTAGCTTTCAATTTAAACTTATATCTAATGTTAAATTATATAAAAGAATAACAGTAATCCAAACTTCAAAATAATATTTAGAACTTTAGTATAAAATGTGACATATAATTTTCCTGTGTGGAAAAACATAGTTACCGAAAGTTCAAAACTCATGCATTTGAATAGAAAGTGGGTATACGAATGAGCAAGTAGATTTTTTCTAGAAATGAGGAAGTGAAGGTTGATAGAGAGCCACACAAAATTGCAAATTCATACCTTAACAAAATTGTTAGATCCTTTTAAAGAAAGCGTGTCATATAATCAACTTTCATCGAAATATATGATAAACTCAACCCAATTTTATGAAAAATAGTATACCATTTTTTACATTTCACATAATACAAATAGATAAATATTACTTAAGTATTTTTATAAAGATTTAACTACCCATAGAGAGATGGCCAAGTGATTGAGACAGGGCATCATCACAATAAAAAACCAAGTACAAATTGTAGTAATCCTAGAATCATGCTTTACATAAGGTAAAATTGGGGAACTCATGACTTGTACTATAGATAAAAAAAATTTACCCTTACCAAAAAATATATGATAAAAATTGACAAACTACATAAGCTTAATCTTAAGGGGATATAATCCTTCTTGCCTTCCATATAGATAATGAAAATGATTGTTCCAAGTCTCATGTTGCTTCTCATGTTATTTTATAAACCTTGATTGGAAAGAAAAATAGGAGAGCAGAAATGTAAGAAATATAAAACATAATGAAACACAACGTAAGAAATAGAGAACATAATGAAACACACACATACATATCTCTAGACAATCAACACAATTATTTTCCTAGGAAATCCTTATGGGAGACAAGCAACCCTAAAAAGTAATGATGCTCTATACTCTTTTTCCCTAGGAAATCCTTATGGGAGAAAAACAACACTAAAATGTAAACATGCTCTACTCTCTCTTTTTTGGTATGGAAAATATGTTTAAGGTAATCTCTCTAGAGTTAGCTAAGACTTTTGGCGTGTAAGGTTGCTATAAAAACTTAACTTCATACATTTTTCTCTCTAACTTCACACTCCTAGTTGTATTTTCAACTATGGAACAAAATACAATAACACAAAATGGAACTCTTATTCCTCGTAGTGGCCAAGTATTTAACATAGCATGATAGCCAACCAGGTGTAAGATTTGACTCTGTCAACCATTAACGAGGTTTGTGATTTTAGACCTTTTAGAGTCTTGTTAAAATTCCACACGTAGCTAGCTTGCTATGCATGAGTAATGGGGCTGAAATGTCATTCTCTCATACCATGGTGGTCAACATGATAGGTCAACTTACTAAAGGCATAAATTTTGAATGAAATTCATTTGATGTTTTTCTTGCACCATTGGATATGTCTTTAAGTGTAGAATAATGGTAAAGATTTCGGCACAAGGGATAATTGTTTGACCCCCAGAAATGTCATTTAATACCTCAAAATGACTCCAAAAGGTTTTAGATCCCAATTCTCCACCCACCATTAAAATGACCCTACAAGTCGATTCTTTTAGTTTTTTCACTCTATAAGCATCAAAATATATGACAAATAATATAATTATCCAATATAGATCATTATTTAATAATTTGTTAAACTTATGAGTAAGATATACACCATGGAATTTAAATAAATAGCGTTAATTCATTGAACACCCTCGTACATTCCTTGTTGATACTTTGAAAGTAATACGTTTTGAAAAATAATTTGTTTATGGATTCTATTTTCCACATTCTCTCAACCATATAAAAAACCTTCTTATAATATTTGAAACCATCTATATACAACTTTTTATTTGTTTCGATAGGAATTAACATATTGAAATATTAATTGTATTTATGTCTTGTGTGCTAAGGAAGGTAGGTTGTGAACCTTAGGAGAAGAGATAGTATTTGTTAAGTTAGGAGGGATACTTTTTATGAGATAGAATTAATTTAAAATGCTTCTTAAGATTATGTAACTTTCGAACCATAATTACAAATTTATTTATTTTTTTACTTATCATTTAGTTGCTAAAAGTTGAAGAATTTATGTTGGTTTAAATAATTAATTAGGTTTATTTAAATCATTTTCCACTTTTGGGTTTTTTGTTTTCGTGGTTTCATTCATAATTTCACTTTTTTGCAAATTGTCAATTTCAATTTTTCACACCACATGTGCAAAATCAAAGGACCTAAGGTCTTTCCCCTCCCAAAGTATGTTCTTTTAAAACATGTTTTCTTGGTGATATGGGTGATTTAGAAATGATTGGGAGAGCGAAATTCCTCATTTAATACACAATATGTTTGGTTCATGCCACTAATCCAAGAATTTTAAATTCAACTAACTTTTAATATAACCAACTAAATCCTGCAAAAAAAGAATAAAACAATTTATGTTAGGGTTGTGGATTTAGGCATTGAAACAACACACCATGATATTTCAAATTTAAAAATAATGGTTTGAGTCCTAGGTAGCTTAGAATCCTATTTGTTTTCAAAATAGGGATGCACTCCCATTTGATTCTCATGATTAGGTTGTAATCATGAGGCTCTCGCTCAAGAGTGGACCTTCCCAAAATCTTGTGACGTCTTGTCACAAACAAAACCATCAAACTGAAAAACACATCATGCAAGAAACATAACTTGCTGACATATCATTTTTCTCCTTCAAAGAAAAAAAAAATCACATCATGTGAATATCTCCATGTACTCTTATATATTGGTGTACAAAACCATCAACCAAACACAAGTCGACAAAACATGCCTCTTCAAACAACTAACTCTCAAGTCAAATAATAGAGCTCATGTACAAATTTCCATATTTGTTGCATTTAAGTGTGTCAACATAACTCTACTTTCAACATCTTGCTTCATGCAACATGCACCATACTTTGAATTTGCAAAGAAATTCATGAAACATCAAAATACACGCAAGGCCTTAGTTGGATAAGAAATCTAACCATCTGTTAGAAAACCATTTCAATGGCACTTCTTTTAGCTGCACTTCATCATGTGAATCATCTTGACCCTCATCGATTATGGAATCCTCTTTTCCATTCTTGTCATTATCTCTTTCCACCTTCTTAAAATGTTGTGGATGACTTGTTGGATACAAAGTCCAACACTTGTCTACAAGGTGACCTTTCTTATGGCAATGAGTAATAAACAATTGCATCTTATTTTCAACATCATTTTCCTTGTCCAACGGGCCTTTGAATTTTTGCCTCGTTTATTTAGAAAGTTTCATGTGCATGGATATCTTCTTCCAACATCTATAAACATTATGATTATTCAAACCACAAAAGGAACATGTGCAAGTTCTTTTCCAAATCTTATGTGAATATTTTAAATGTTTATCATAATCAAAAGCAATATGATTAAAGGAAAATTTATACCTTGAACATTCACCATTGTCACCTTCTTAAGGAGGTGAATTTGATGAGGTAGTGGCTCTCCTCTGAATACTAGCAATGAATTCAATGACTCTAGAGCTTTCAACATCCTCTTCTTTTACATTCTCATAAGTTGCATGATTATTAACATCTTCTTGCAAAGTGGGTGTCAAACTTTTCCATTCATCATGAACACAAACTTCACAAGCTTAAGGTAATGAACACGAAATAAAATTCCTTCTTGGAACAGCTTCATGTGCCTCCTTGGCTTTGGAGCATTCTCCATCATGTTTTCCATAACCAAGACCCAAATAATTAGGCCCTTCCTCAACAACATTTGGCTCAACTATGCCTTGTACTCAACTATGCCTTGTACATGTTTGCCTTTAACCCTTTACTTTCATAGCCCATTTTTGTCAAAAATTTGGACCTTATCCCTCTATTGTGTCTCTCAAAAGCACGTACACATTCATTTTGAGAGGAAATTGAAGATAGAAACCAATAGCTAATTCTTATAACTAACCTTGACTAAAATGAGCTAAATTGTACTTTGATACCAACTTGATTTGAATATGGACAAACTAGTTATCTTGGGCTATCTCCCTCATCAATTAAATAAAAATGTGTTTAGGATCATCTAAAGTTAGCCAATTGGGAAGGGGTTTATGTGTCAAGCTTTAAGTGTATTTTGTGAGAAATTTATGAGTTAATTCGCTTTTAAAAACTCATGTCTACAACAAATAAAATGTAAAATTTTTATTTTGGAAATTTTTTTCCCTCAATCCAGATTCCGATCATTGGACATGTAAGAGGAAGAAAGAGGGAATTCACTTTTTAAATTCTAGACCTTGTCTAAACCAAAATAAACTAGATGTTCGGTTTTCAAATACATTCACTTATTTGGAAAATTTCTAGCTACCAAAAGTCCATATGCTAATCTACCTCCCAAGAAATCCATTTATTACACCACTGGTTAGTTTTTTGTCTTCCTATATTCTTTTTCAACCTCTTCTAGTGATTCTTGAAATGTGGATACTTAAATCCTTCCTAAAAATTTGAGCTCTAAAACGAGAAGACATACAAGTTCATTTTAAGTCATTCCTCTATCCAACTATAAAAACCAAGTGAATATTTCTACATATTGATTTATGTCCCATAAACTATACAATATATGTCAATTTTTTCTTTTAACTTATTTAAATATTGTTTTAGCGCACAATTTTTCAATGGTCTGATGAAATTTCATTGATGAAGGCATGATTATGCCAATCCATGATGCATATTTCCATTAACAATGTTTACTTGCATGTAAAACAATGTTGTCTTTGCTTTTATGTTACTTTGAGTTTGCTTTTAGTGTTGAAATTGGAATATATGATATTAATTTATGACTTGCAATTATAGATGCTGAGATACTATTCTTTTTCTCTACTATATTTTTATTTCTAGTCGTCTGGGTGATTTCTTCATATATATATATATATATAAACTAATTGAAGGGATTCGTAATTCTATATTTTACCATATTGCTTGCTGGTTCCATGTAGATTTAATTGACATGTATAATAGGTGGTTTCTGTTTTTGGGATGTCTGTAAAGTTTTTGGCACATCATATTGAATTTCTATAATTTGTGTAGCTCCCTAACATTCAAATAGAACCTTCATTGAAAAATTTGAGGGGGGTTTCAAATTCACATTGGATAACACCCTCCTCTGGGACAAAAAAGTTTAACAAACACAATAATAGAGAAACAATTAGTGACGTCACCAAAAGATGTAGCCTCTTCAATGTATCATATCCTCTCATCAAGGTCTAGCATGGACCTTAATTTCATAGCCTTATTTTGCCTAAAATGAATGCAAATTTCCTTGCAATTTGGCTTGCAACATTCATAATTCATGCTTATGGAACATGATTGTGTTTCAATTGTGATAACATCTGCTGTATGTAGAAGCTTTAATAAAAAATGATCGAAAATGACATTTTTGCTCTGTTTTTTTCAAGATATAAGGAAAATTACACCAAGTAGCTTCCAACCTCATATGACCATCATGTCAAACTCATCTCAAGATATTGTCCAAGTAAGAGCCACTTAAGCAAGCAATCTAGTATGTACATGACTCTCCAATTTCAATTAGCAGCAATGACAGTTCTAAGTATGGTGCAAACATTGCTCTAGATCCTCAATGGGGCATGTTTGATGACAATAATTTGGGGAGTGAGAGAGGGAGATGGTAGGGGAAAAAATTCAAGGAATCCATGGGAAATTGAAAAATATAAAGAGAGTCATGGTCACTGAGTTGAGCAAGAGAAATAGTTTGGTATGACAACCTTACTTGTGATAGGTCTAGCTATCTAACTACCAAACTACATGGTAATGGCATTCAAAATGTGAAAATTCCCATTTCACTTGGAAATAAGATGGTAGAGAAAGGTATAGATGAAAGGAGATATCCATCTATGGTAAAGAAATCAAATATTTCTATCAATTCCACCTTGCAACTCTAAGAGACATTGAATTAAATTTCATCTCAAGACAGGGCTTTGGGAGGACACTCTCAAAGCCAACCTTCATTATGGATTTGAAACACATGGTAGGTATCAAGACTTAGCAACCTTATTTGCATAATTTTTTCTAGCTTGGACCTTAATGTCATAGCCTTCTTTTGCCTAAAATGAATGCAAATTTCCTTGCAATTTGGCTTGCAACATTCATAATTCATGCTCATGGAACATGATTGTGTTGCAATTGTGATAACATCTGTTGTATGCATAAGATAATAAAAAATGATCGAGAATGACATTTTTGCTCTGTTTTTTTGAATATTTAAGGAAAATTACACCAAGTAGCTTCTAGCCTCATATGACCATCATGTCAAACTCATCTCAGGATATTGTCCAAGTAAGAGCCACTTAAGCAAGCAATATAGTATACATGACTCTCCAATTTCAATTAGCAACAATGACAGTTCTAAGTATGGGGCAAACATTGCTCTAGATCCTCAATGGGGCATGTTTGATGACAATAATTTGGGGAGTGAGAGAGGGAGATGGTAGGAGAAAAAATTCAAGGAATCCATGGGAAATTGAAAAATATATAACTAATAAGGTGGAAGACATTTGTAACCTAAGAGAGAAACCTGTTAGGAAATGGGTGAAGTTGGTATTACACACCCAATTGGATAACCTTGAGGAGAAAACATTTCTCCCACTTTAATTGTTGGCATAACCTAGTAAGTGTTATTCATTAGCATGTATTTTGTAAAGGCCTTGACCTAGCTCCCATTCAACTCCATCCACCAGGTTGTAGAGGATTCCAAGCCTAATTTCATGAAAAGTAGGTTGGGGATGATCACATTGACCTGCTTGATGACGTGTCTATGAAGATTAACTACCTTGAACTATTTTTTTGCGTAGGGAAAGAGACACATTCCCATGTCTGAGCATGAAAACGTTCTTTGATATTGTTAATGCCTCTAATGTTTACTTATACAAGTTCTATAGGCAGAGTCTGTAAATGGCCAGGTAGCCTCTGGATCTCATCTTTTATGAAAGGTGACATATCTAGTAAATGCCCCTACAGTCAATCTCTAGAATGGATCTAAATAGAAGTTCTTCATTTTAATATCCATAAAACACAACAACTTTAACGTGAACTATGTACATGTGTCATTTCTCCCACAAAATAAAGTGTATAAGTGGTAAATTTTATACCAAGTGTGCTCCGACAATGTAAAGCGCAATTTGGTGAACTTATCATTTTTATAATTTATTTTTCGATTAAATTTAGTTTCACACATCAATTATTGCTTTGAAAGTTGTGTTCTACATAATTTGTGTACGCTAAATTACAAATTGATTTTCTGAAATCTATTTTGTGTAAATGTCGACCAATAGATATATATCATGGAGGATGAACGACGAAGATCAGCCGAATCCCATATGGAGGTTCAAGGATCGGGGGATGTTCACGATATTTAAATATAATATTAAATCTCCATACATGTGTGTACATATGGAATTGATTTTTTATTAACTTTGTGAGTTAAATTAGTTGTTAATAAGTTTCATATTTTAATTTTTAGGAGGTAAGAGGAGAAGGGTTTCTACTCCATCCATGGAGTGTGCCCATGGTTCAACTGGTCGAGGTATGAGTGGTAGCAGGTTGCGTGAAGGGGGTGATATTTATTCCCCCGAAGGCCAATCAATGGCTGCTGGTTCTCAACAGGGTCATTTTGGGTCTGGTTCTCAACAGGGTCATTCTGGGTCTGGTTCTCAGCAGGGTAATGTTGGAGAAGATGCTAACCAACAACGTTAAGGTTGCCATCAATTTCAATATTTTTTCATTAAATTTGTACAACTTTTTTTACACGTGTTTTTTATAATATACAAAATTATATATATATTGATGCAGAGGCCGAAAATGTTCGAACTAGTGGTCAAAATAGATGTAGGGCAGCCCGCTACATTCAAGAAGAAGGCTGTCAACCCACCACAACTTGTCCGACTGAGATTACTGATATACCATGGGAAACCAGCATGGTGGAATGCACCTTACAAAGGTGTGAAAGACTTCATGCAAAATTGCAAAGAGATCTCGTGGCTTTGTCTCTACCTGCTGAGAGTCGACAAAGCCTTGAAATAGTTACACGTTCATTGGGTGAAATGGTAAATGTGTACAGAAATATTGGGCCAACGACTGATTCATTTGTAGAAATAATGAGAAAGAGAAAAGAAACAGTGATGGGTCCCGATAAATGGGAGGACGTAAAACAAAAAGTTACAAAAGAAGTGGCCAAGTCAATGTTTAATTACAAGGAAGGGCCAAAAAGAAAAATGTTGAAGGTGCAGTATTTCAAGCACCCAGACATAGCTCGTTATTTGTATGATAGGCATCTTGCGGCCTATGGAAGGCTTCCATGGAACAATGAGGTTCCTGTTTATTTTGCACAAATTTTTTATGCAGAATTTTTTTTGGGTATGAAACCCAACTACAATGACCTTCTGTCATAATTTTTTGGCCCGGGGAAAGGTTGATTATATGACTGTAAGGGTGCTAAGCAAGATGTGGAGTTGCCTTGCCCTGAGCCGCCATTGGTGAGTCGACCGTTTCGAGTCGAAACTCTGCGATTAGAGATGGATGCGACTTCTCAAATAAGTTCAGAAGCAAGGGATGTTATGATCGACAATGTTCATAGCGGATTGGGTGGAGTCGATCTTTGTTTAAATCGACAAAGAGAACGTGAAAATGCACGTGCCAATTTTGTTTATTGTACAGATGAGGAGATTGACAACATGAATGTTGAAGATCTCTGAACATATGCAAAAAATTGTCGCAATGGTTTGCAAGACCTAATTTTTCATGAGGAAGAGGGCACCGGAACGATATGTGTTAGTGACCTTAGGGTTTGGAATTTTTTTTACATATACATGTGTACAATTTGTAATAAATACATGTGTATGTACATGTATACATTTATTTGTATGTGTACATTAATCTAACACAAATGTATGATTATATGTTAAAACACCATTTGCAGTTCTCACACATGATGCGCGACGAAAATGTTAATATCATGTTCGGGACCTTTGGTTCAAATAATGCAGATGGGTCTGACCATCAAGATATGTTGGCAAATGTTAGTGTTTTTTAAGTGACTTTAAACTAAATAATTGTTGCCACACATGTGCATGTATGTATATATATAATTTGATAAAATGTTTTAACAGGTACCGATTCCGTCTGATGTTTTTGGGATGGCGGTACCTTCTTCTTCCTTGGGAGATGTACCTTCTACTTCCTTGGGAGATGAGCCACAAGTATGGACAATTTTTCACAAGTTTAAAATTTATGTTTAAAAGTTATATATATATATATATATATATATATATATTCTACCTCAAAAAGTTATATACATATATATATCTCAATTTTTAATGGAACTTTTTGAGGTAGAATATATATATATATATATATATATAGAGAGAGAGAGAGAGAGAGAGAGAGAGATCTATATTTTGAGTTATTTAAAATTTTTTGAATTTAGGTTCCTATAGAAGATTTCTTTAATCCGCGGACTCTAGCGACAGAGATAGGAACATCCACAACATTTGAACAAGTTGTCTTTAGTTCCTTTTTTTAATATTATTGAAAATAAGTTTATATATGTACACGTGCATTTTCATTTGAAAGTTTTTAATATATATATATATATATATATTGTACAGTTTACCGCTGCAGATGTTCCTATGGGAGAACTTGTTTATCAAATGGAGAGGGAACCTCATGAGGTATTGCATGATTTTTTTGTTATATTTTGTTTTTTACTTGAAGTTCTAGATATATATATTCTCATTCATTTTTAAAACATCAAATTTTAATGTTCAAGGACATGTGCATTGTGTATGTAGGTTTCCCATTCACATGATAGGGCGCGGACTGAGACCCTAATAGGAAGACGCTAGATCCGTCTCTATTTGATGGACATTATTTGTAGATTTGATTTCAAAATTTAGATGGTCTTAAAATTTGTTAAACTTGATACAGTTTGATACTTATGAGATTTACAATTTTTGGACATATTTTATTACATTGTTAATATAATTTGTTTTATTTAATTTTTGGATGGTTTTAGTACTTTTGGCATGTGAATGTGAAGTAATGTTGTCATCTATAAATTAATGTTGTCATCTGAACTACATTTGGCATATTATGTAATGACATGTTTTATAATTTGTTTTGTTTTTAAAATTTAAGTTTTGGATGCTTGGAGTACATTTGGCATGTGAAGTAATGTTGTGATCTATATTTTTTTGTTAAATTAAAAGTTAAAAGTTTTGGATGGTTTCAATCTGCATTTGGCATGTGATATTTAATGTTAAATGTTTTTATTGGATAGTTTAATTATAATTGGCATGGCATGTGAAGTTTTTAAAACTCAAGTTTTGGATGGTTTCAATCTACATTTTGCATGTGATATTTAATGAACTTTAAATTTTTAATGTTTTAAAGTTGCACAATATATAATCAAAAGGTTTTTAAAACTTAAAGTTTTGGATGGTTTCAATCTACATTTGGCACATGTGGTATATAATGTTAAATGTTTCTATTGGATCTAGTTGAACTATAATTGGCATGGCATGTGAAGTAACGATCTATATATAATCAAAAAGTTTTTTAGACTCAAGTTTTGAATGGTTTCAATCTACATTTTGCATGTGATGTTTAATGTTTTAATGTTTCACGATATATTATCAAAGTTTTTAAAATTTTAAAGTTTTGGATGGTTTCAATCTACATTTGGCACATGTGGTATATAATGTTAAATGTTTCTATTGGATAGTTGTTCACTATAATTGGCATGGCATGTCAAGTAATGTTGCACAAATCCCTTTTGGATGGTTGAAGTACATTTGGAATTTTAAGATTGCTTTTGATCTCTCCATGTAGTTTTGTTTGAATGAAAAAATTTTCAATAGGAAGAACATAGCTTTTCAATGCAACTAACCATGTATCAATTGAGCTCTAATTGAAAAAAGAGTTTAAAGAAGTAGATATATGTACAAATTATCCCTTTAATTTTGATTGGAAATATAATTCTAGTACATATATATATTTTTTGAATTTGGGTCAATGTCATTAATGCACTCAAATAGGTAGCCTTGTCGATTTATTTACATTGTGGAAACTTTTTACCAGAAAATCCAACTAGTTTTTCATCAATGCACATAGAAAAACTACTTGGAACAATTAATTGTGCATTCTAGAACATATCTATCCAAGACAAGTAACATTTTTCATCAATGCACATTGAACATATTTGACCATTGGAAAAGCAAATTTTGTACTAGATTTTCAATCAGGATTAGAGATGTGGGTCAAATCCCACCAAAAGTCGGAGAAGTGCTCCGAGTCTCTTGTCTGAAAGGAATTTTCGTACAAAACTATACTGCAAATGATTTATTTACATTGTTTCTATACTTTTTACCAGAAAATCCAACTAGTTTTTCATCAATGCACATAGAAAAACTAGTTCCAGTTAATTGCATTCTATAACAAATATATTGAGCACGTAAATAATTTTTCATCAATGCACATAGTAAAACTAGAACAATTAATTTCATTCTAGAACATCTATATATATATAACACTTTTCATCAATGCACCTGTATAGAAAATCTACTTTCAGTTGATACTAGAGCATGTGCTTGTACCAAAACAATTTGTACATGTGAAAACACTTGCACAAATAACATAAGAAGCTCAATTTTTAGTCGAGTACTGGAAGTTATAAAACATATTTAATCCAAAGAGAATAAATTGTTGGACAATTCAATCAAAAAAGTTCTAATGGAATTCCATCTTCAATAATCCGTTCATGATCGGATTTTGACATTTTCCATCTCTTAATTTTTGATTTTTTATTTGATTGAACTTCTATCAACTTTATGCGTGTTGCACACACCAAGTGACTATATTGACAACTTATGGAATCAGGTTCATAGTCTTCAAAGTAAAAAAAGTCTCCACTTTGATGAGTTTATCTGAAAAAATAACCTTTCAGTATAATAGACCCTCTGTCATATTGAAATCCGTGATCATTATAGTTTTGTAATAATTTAATTTTTCATTCAGTGCAACGCATCAAATAATACTTCACATTTTCATCATTGTCAATAGGTGCAATTACAGCAAAAACATCTCCTGCACAATAAAATAAACTTAACAAAATTATGCATATTTAAATTTATTTCTAGATTTTTAAATCATTAGAAAGTAATTCAAATGTTACCTTCTCTAACAAGATCAGAAACTCTATCACCATCGGATGATATTGTAGTTTCCTCTGATTGCATTTCTTCAAACATTGCAACAGACATTTTTCCCTTTGTATTTAGCTCTGTATGTTTCCAATCGTTCACATACATTTTGTTTTCACAAACGTCATTGTATTTTGTGTTGTCTATGCAAACATCACAAAACAAGAATATTTTCTTTTATCCAATGCAAACACATTTCTGGATGACTTTGTTTGAATTGAATGCAATTTTCGAGTCCCTTTTATTGTTTCAACGTCATTTCCAATTGATCTATCTATGTCTTCAATTCCAATATGCCAGAAAAATCTTTATATGGAAAATTAGAAGAAGAATTTGTAAATATAATAGCAAAATACAATCAAAGATAATCATTGCATGATAAATGTACAAAGTTTAAAATTAGATTTCCAATATAAATTAAATTGAATGTACCTTCACACTTCTCTTGATGGGTTTTGTTGGCAATATGATGCAGAGTGTTGTCCTTGATGGCAACCCACTTGATGAAGATGATGGAAACCTACTTAATGAAGTTGTCTTTGATAACAACCTGTTTGATGATGATGTAAATCTGATGTGAAGATTGTTGGCATGTGTTGTATTTGATGGTAATCTACTTGATGAGATGAGAATTGGCTATATGATGTGATGAAGTTGTCTTTGGATAGCAACCTGTTTAATGAAGTTGTTCTTGATGGAAACTGACTTGATGAGTTGCAACCTATGTGTCAAATATGTACAGATGATGTATCTACAGATCAGCTAAAGAGTACAGAAGAAAGGAACTTCATAAAGGGCCAGAGCAATGATGAATAAGACATGTCACTATGCATAAGCGGGTTTGTTTAGGCGAAGTAGCGTATGTACGCGGAAAAGTACGTGCTAAGTCGCGTATGCCTAATTGCACTCCAAATTTGTAAAACCAGGGGTTAGTACCATGGTATTGACCCATTGTATTGAGCGTTGGTTTGTCTATTTGATCCCGTCCAGAAATAGCATCGGAAGTAGTGTGGTTTTGGCTCATGGTATTGACAAAGGCTAAATCTATATAAGGAGAAGAAAATCATTGTGCAAGGGGTGTGCAAGTGTCTGGGTGTTAATGAATACTTCTCTCTGAAGTATATCTGAATGGATTGGGTAACAGTTGAATGATAGATCTGAATTCATAATGCACCTATGAAGAAATGATGAAGAGGGATCTCTAGATCTGAAATGTATTTGTATTTTCTAGATCTGTTTATGGAATGAGATGAGGCGAACATCTATCTGAAGTGAAGGGTAAAATCTGAGCTATGTATCTGTTCTGAAGAGTTGTGCAGCCCTAAAATGTCTGAAGATCTATACGCTTGTTTGAAACAGAGAAAGCGCGTATGGGTTGTGAAATTAGATCTATAATATGTGCAGATGTATACGCAGGTTGATATGCATGAAAGCGCGTATATACGCAGGATCAGTGAAAAGAAAGCGCGTATATACGCAGGATCAGTGAAAGGAAAGCGCGTATGAAAACTAGGGTTTGCTGAAGTATGTGGTATGAAATGTCTGATCTGTTCTGCTATATTACTGCTATATGTCTATGATGTATTCATACAGATCTGGGTTTTCTGAATATTGATTATGTTGCTGACTATGTTGAGAAAAGATGAAGTTGTTGATTGATTGGTTGATGATTCATTGAATGAATTGATAAGGGTATAACTTTCAGTTTGATGTGTGATTGAGCTTAAATGTGTGGAGTGGGTCCAGTCACAAGAAATATGATGAAAAGTGGCCTGCAAGTGGTGTTCTATTGAAGTTGTTGGATCCAGTGTGAAAATTGATGAAACGTGGTCCAAGGTGGTGCTGAAGGTTGTAGCCTTCAGTCAGGGGGTTGTAGCTCCCTTCCAGGTGAGGCTGGTAAACGAGATCAGGGGGTCGTAAGCTCCCTTCCAGGAGAGGCTGGTAAACGAGTCAGGGGGTTGGAGCTCCCTTCCAGGAGAGGCTGGTAAACGAGAAGAAGGTTGTAGCCTTCTACGGGTGGGTACTGCGTCTTTGGTATGAGTACGCGCCAATACATGGTTGTAACATGTTTTCTATATATAATAAATATTTAAAGAATGAGACGATGGCGACGGTGGTTTCTCCCGACTTGGGTTTCCACCTTAAATCCTGGTGTTCATGTGTGATGGAGGGATGGACCCACTATTCGACCCCATTACGCACTTCAACATTTAACTAAACATCAGATGAATGAATGTTGCAAAGATTTAAGTAAAGAAATAAATGCATAATAAGATCTCTGTGTATACGCGAGTTGTATGAAGGATACCCTCGTGTATACGTGAGTTGGGCTCAGTAAAGTAGCGTATGGGTTTTAGAGAAAGAAAAAGAAAAAAGTTTTGAGTATGCCCTAAATACTGATTCACCCCCCCCCCACCCCCCCCCCCCTCTCAGTATTTTTCCCAACAATTGGTATCAGAGGAGGTCCTTCTGCAGAAGCTTGATCACTTGAAGGAGATCCGTCACAATGGGAAAGAAGCAAAAGAAGAAGGCTACTAAAGGAAAGGAGATATCTCAGAAAACATGTGCAGCAGAAAATGAAGAAGATGAAACAGGTAGTGATTGTTGTTCTTGTGATATTATTATTTGTGAAAGAAATTGTGAAGATAGTGAAAATAATGCTATGGACCTAGAAGAAGTTATCAAAGATCAACAAATAATATTTAATGAGAAGGAATCTGCCTACAAAGATTTGATCTCTAGACTGAAAAGGATGTAAGATAATGTATCCAATCAAAGTAAAGGACTTGAAGTAGAAATCATATCTCTAAAAGAAGATCTGGATAAATCAAATAAGAAGAATGAAGAACTCATCTCCCTAAAAGCAGATCTCGAAGCATCAAACAAGAAGAATGATGAACTTCTACAATCATTTGAAGAAAAAGGACTTGAAGCATAAATCATCTCCCTCAAAGAAGATCTGGAAAAAGCTAATAAGAAGAATGAAGAACTTTTACAAACTATTGAAGAACAAGAGAATGGATTGAAAGAAGGGATTTTAAAATTAAATGATCAAGTAGAAGAAGGAAAAAGGGTCGAAGAAAGCATGAAGAAGAAATGCCAAAAATTGGAGGTTGAGGTAAACATTCTCAAAGGTAAATTAGAAGAAAAGGATAAACTCTTGAGGTTTCAAGATAGTAATAAGATTCTGGACAATATTCTTAGTAGTGAAAGGTCTCCCTTTGCTAAATTTGGTCTTGGTTTTCATGAAACTGTTAAAGGAGAATCTAGCTCACAAGGAAGTGATAAAGATTCAAAGGGTATCAATGAAAAACCTGAAGTGTTGGAAGAAACAAAAAGTCAACTGACAATCAAGAACTCTCGAAAGAAATCATTCCCTCTTTTGATCAATAATGTTGAATGCTTTAAATGTCATAATTATGGGCATGTTGTAGCCAATTGCAGAAGCAAAATGTTTCAGTCACATACAAACATATTCTACACAGAAAGGTACTCTGGTTTCTTCAAGGAATATTGTTTTTCATGTAGCAAGTATGGTCATAAAGAAGCTGATTGCAATAGAAGAAGGAATAGAAGAACACAGTATGATCCTTATGCTTACTTTTCTGGTCACATAAGATGTTATTCTTGTAACAAGTATGGACATGTGGAAAAAGAATGCAGGATGAACAGATCTGAGAAATTGGACAATTTCCAGCACACGATAAGAAAGTTCAAGCAAAGCTAGAAAAAGAAGGAGGACTAGTCAGAAACATAGGGAATACTGACCCTACAGCAGTCATCCGCTTCTAAATCTTACTTCTCTGAATGACTGCAGGAGAGATGTGAGATACATTATAGGGATTAGTAATGTATCATCACAGGGGGAGCAATGTATGATGATTCTCATTATTCTGGTTATGTTTATTTTTGACAGAGCATCTGATGTGAAGAAGACAGGTACAGGTGGTACAAATTCAGGGGGAGACGAAGGAATGTGAAGTTTTCAATGTTTCACTTTCCATACGTGGGTTCGGTGAACTAAAGCCACGTATACATGTGAGCTACAGTGGAGACAGTCGCGTATGCACTAATGATAAGAAAATTTGTATGACAACTGAAGATCAGGAGCATAGGTTCAGGGGGAGCATTAGTATGACTATTAATGATTGTATTATTGGAGCTGTATCTGCTTATTAATCAGTTCTAAATGATGATTAAATGATACATGGTTTCTTATGATGAGATTATGGATGAGCCCTGACTGCTTTTTTGCTGAAGAGTATCTTTTGTTTTCACACATGGATAAGATGGAAGTCTTATGATTCAGAGATAAGGATAGATCATGTAGAATTTGTTGCTGGTTGAGACCTCTTTTAATTCTTACACATGTTACATCATGATCATGATAAATCTTGAAGATCTTGGTGATATCAGATCACATGAATGATTGCTTGACACGTATTGTTTATTATAGAAGTTGTTCTGGTATGATAAATCCTCTTGGGAAGAATATGTTGATGCTGCAAAGAGTTTGAAGGCTTGGTTACTAATGTGTTTATGCTACAACCATTGGATGACACTTGAAGACACAACTACATTGTCCTATCCATCTGCTCTCATATATTCCAGGGAAGCATTCAAATATCTCAGAAAAAAAAAAGCTGAAAACTATCTCTGCCTCACAGAGGATCAGATCTGGTTAAAATCCAGAAGATGGAATTGGATACGTGGATTTCCTGAAACACAGTCGCGTATATACGCGATTTAATACACAGAAAACTGTGTATGTGTGGTTGCTGACAATTTTTCTGGGTCAACATTTCTTCAGCACAAGCTGTGGTGCTGTTTGGTATCTCTGATGCTATTTGGAGTCTCTGGTGGTATTTTAGCTCTTATATTTCTGTTTCATTCTCTGATTTTGGGTGAAGATGCCTTGATGATTTGCTGTTGAAAGTGTTCAGGATGCACAAGCAAAGGGGGAGCTTTGGTCATATAGAAAGGATGCATTGGATGCACAGTTTCAGGGGGAGCATTAGTCTTGCTGAGTATAATACATTGTTGGCATTATGATGGTTCTGAAATATGATTTGTCTTGAGGTCCTTTTGGTATTGGTCATGAAAATTCATATTTGTAATTTGATGAAAAGTTCATGTTGAGACCTATGTTTGGGTGAAAATATGTTCGTTTAATTCTGTTGTAGTACTTGCCCAACTATTTAATTTGTCAATCCGAGGTTCGTAGGCTTACGAGACACATGCACTATATATGCAGGATCGAGGTGGAACTAATTTAATCTAAATTACTGGAATCAAATTAATCTAGGAAGGCATTGAAACACTAACTAGGAAAACAGGGAATTGCATAAAGGAAAAGCAATACAACATGTGAAGAATTGAATGACAAACAACATATGTGAGCTCACAACAATAAAGCTATCTCCAATTAATCAAATTACAAATCATGAACTCAAAAACTCAAAAACTCTATCTCTCTATTCTCCCCCTTTCTATCCTTGAAATGAAGAGAGAGCACTCTCTTATATACATGAGGAAGATAACTATCTCATAATTACATATCCAATATTTTCTCAAGCACTCTCAACTAATTTCCCATTATTACAAGATATTATCCCTTTGAATCCTCCACACATCTCTCACATATCTTGGATAAGATATGCCAACCAAATCCTCCATGATCTTCTCCTTAGGAATAGGCTTGAATAATTATCTCCTTAATATGGTGGAGGAGATATTTGAGACGTATCTTGGAATTAATCCTTCAAATATTTCCTACACATTACAAAGCTCACATATTCTTGATATATATATATATATATATATATATATATATATATATATATATATAAATATGTATATTTTCTAATATTTAATCATAAATTCACTTATAATACAAAAATGAATAAAATGGAAAATAAGAAGGTGAAACCCAAATGTATTTATGAAAATGATATGAAAAGGTTAATGGAATGATGAAATGTAAGGAATAGTGAAGGAAAAGGTGGATAAAAATATGACATTTCTGAGTCCCAACATCCTCCCCAACTAAACTTGTTGCATGTCCTCATGCAACCATGCATGGGTCTCTCTAAGAACATTTGGCATCTTGAACTTTGGCTTTACATGATGATCTCTTTTAATAATGAATGTTTCCAGGATATGTGAAAGACATGAGTAACAACTTACATTTTCTTATGGTTGGTTCTTGTGTGACAACCATGAATACAAAGAATGTTGGTTCTTGTGTTAACAACATTCATTTCATTTTCTGTTCACTTTTCTTATGGTTGGTTCTCATGACTACAAAGAATGTTGGTTCTTGTGTTAGCAACATTCATTTCGTTTTCTGTTCTCTTGCTGCAATAATAATGTAAACATTCACTGGAAATCATAATGTGCATAAGAAAGCCCTTTTGTAATATTAATGAAGCATGCCAATATGTATTTTAATGCGTATGAAGCAAAGTGCAACAAAATATCATTGGAAAATAAATGTTGGTGAATGGTAAATGAGAAAAAAATGGAGTGATAGTGGTGAAGAAATGGAATCATGGTAGTGAATATGTAGTGAATATAGTTCCCCCTCCCCAACTGAATTAGTTGCATGTCGTCATGCAACTTGGCATTGGTCATGAAAGGAAATGGAGCATGATGAGGGAATTTTCCAAAATATTCAAGTTAGCATATAAGGAATTGCATGATTAAATATTAGAAAACAACATACCTCTACTTACCCAAGAATGATGAACTATGCAATAGGAATGTAGCTGCTGCTGCTGCTGGATCATGAAAATGTGACTGATGTTGTTGTAATTGGATCCTGGGAAATGAAGGAATTTGAACTGCTGATGCTGAATCATGGAAAAGATAAACGCTGAAAGTGAAACTGTGGTACTCTCGTCGATTAGAATTCATGCTGCTGTAACTACTGAGGGAGTCGTGAAAAAGTGTATAGTCTTCACCCGCTACAAAACTTCTTGGTACAAGTCTAACCATGCGAAAGAATGTGTCGGTGTCGAGCATGAAAAGAAATCATTGGATTACCGGCCATTGATGCATGACGTTAACCAATGCGAGGCAAACTCATCATTGATGTCAATGAGTGCCAAGGTACCCAGGTACATCTTGCGAAATGCGAATAAAGGGGTTGACGTCGAGCCATTTGCAAGATCTGACGATCAAGGGACATTGATGTATTCCCATGATTGTCAGCGAGAGAACTTGCCATTAAGGCATGCAAGTCTCAAGGTACTCAAAAGGAACTCTAGTCTATTTCCCAGATAAGGTGCTGAGGTCGATGGGGCAAGACTTGTTGAAAGGTGGGCCTTAAGGAATCCCACATTAGTCAATGCGAGTTTGTACAAAAATATTTGGTAGGACTATAAATGGAAAGAACTTAAGGGTAAGCAGTGTGGATCAACATGGCTAAGAAAACAAGGCAATGTAATCATGGAAAGGGAATGAGTTTTATTTAGAAGGAAAACTAGAAGGCAAAAATAAACTGAAAAGGATAAAGGAACGTATGCGATTCAGAAAAATAGGCGTGCATGAAGTCGTGAAAGATAAGGAAATGGAAGATGGGCTGCAACATAGGGATGGTCTAGGCGTTTGGAAGGAAAAAGGTGAGTAATCACGATGCAAAAGGATTTTTGTGTAGTGGAAAATGTCATGATATGTGTTGTGAAGAATTAGTTCCTTCAAGCATCCAATGATGCATGTTTCATTGTGATTTCGAAAAATCACTTTTGCATTAGATTGTCTTCAACTCTGAAAAAATTAGCACCATTCCTGCATAAAAATTGTCACCTTTGTGTGTGATCTCCATCGATCATTCCTGTATGAAGTGACTCAAAAACAAATTAGCTCATTTTCAAGAATTTATGAAATGTCCATTTTTTATTTATTTTTTAATTATTTTTCAAAATTACTCTAATTGTGGATGAAAAAGGTGTCACATCGTAATGTTGAGCTTTCTGCATAAGCTTCTCATTGACCTACACATAACACCAATCTCATTTCACTTGTTAGTATATGCATCCTAACTTTTGCCCATAAATTCACTGTAAAATAAATAATAAAATCCAACATACTTTTATTTCCCCCCCAACTAGAGATATTGCATGTCCTCATGCAATGTAATAATTGATTGTGCAATACTTTTTCAAAATGTTTTTATTGGTTTGCAGGAAAATTGATTTAAAACATTTGAAAAGGCTTTTGTATTTGTTGGGGAACGAGTAGTTGGCTTTTATGAATTTTTACGTAAATGAATGAGGGCAAAAAATTTTAATTTTAATTTTATTTTTATTTTTATTTTTTATTTTTGAATGAAAACATCAGTCTAGATATAATAGTAACAAATGAGACGTTCCAAATCTTCCTCTTGTTCAACTGTGCTGACTTAAAATCTCAAATCTAGACCTAACTCTGAACACCCATGGCATTGACTAGCACTAAAAAATGAATACAATAAAATTTAACCCAAATTCAACTACAATTGGCCTTGGCATAATATATCCCCTTTGTGCTTTCCCGAGCCATAGGATATTGTACTAAATTACGAGTAAATACTACTTAACTGCTACCAAACTTCTACGCCTAAGAATCACTCTTCCCTGTTAATTTCTCTCTGTCCTGCTCTTGTCTCTGCTCCATTAACAAACCAGCCTCTTCATCTGCTTGGGCACTCTTCTTTTGCGCCTCCTTCAGTTTCATAGCCTGTAATTTTGAATGATAATAGTAACAAACACCCAAAAAGGCAAGCCCATAGCCTAGAAAATTGACTGGTGTCACTGTGTCCTTGATAATCGACCATGAGAATGCAATGAGAAGCCAATCCTTCCGATCAAAAGAAAAACTGTGAGGTTAAGGGCGAAGGCACAGAGGGAGTTTGTGCCAAAGACGAAATAATCCAAATGGAAGGTTGAAGTTTCCTTGAGCACTGGAAATTCAACAAACAACCACGGGACAGTCAAGAAGACAAGGCAGCATGGGGCAACATAATACAACGTAGTAATGGGATTCAAGGTGATTCCCTTTGACGTGAGCAAGATCTGGATCAGTACCAACCGTGTAGCCTCAAATGCAACTGCGCTCAATTGAAGAAACACACCCCACGAATCGAACTTGGCCTCCCCGTATGCTGCAATGGCGACCCCAACTGATATACCAATCATGTTCACCATGGTTTTGGGAATGAATTTCTCTTTATTCAGAGAAACTCCAATGGAATAGACAGCCACGGGCATGAGGGCCTTAAGCATTTGGATGAATGAGACTGATAGGTAAATGTATGCAGAATTGGAAAACCAGAGGCTGAGAGAGTAGAGGGCTCCGATGGGCACAACTGAGGATAGGTAGACCTCCCTTGACATTCCAATTGGCTCAACAAGTTTCAGGACTCTCACCAACACTATGGCGTGGAAAGAATAGAATGCCATGTGGATCATGGTCAGGATAATGGGGAAGGACCAGTTATACATATTCCTATCAAGAATGTATTTGTTGAACACGATCACACTGAAGCTCAGGAAGATTCTGATGCTCACATAGGTGTAGCTCAGCACGACCTTTTTCAGGATATTGTCATTCACAAAAGCGCCGCCCTTGCCTGATCCCATCCACAAAAGTTCAAAGCAGGATTTTGCTTTGCTATTAACGAGGGCCTTCAAATTTCAATCAGTGGGGACCCCAGAAAGACAAAACATGATACACAAATGCTAAAGAAATTGGGTCTTCAAATTTTAATCAGAAGAAACCACAGAAAATAAACAAAACGATCCATAAACGCTGAAGTAAATCACTTGGGTCTTCGAATTTCAATCAGAAAAAATGGACCCTAGAAATTCACAATAAAACGATCCACAGATGCCGAAGGAGATTAGGGGGGTACTCAAATTCCAAACAGCAGGAGCCCTAGAAAAAAAAAGAAAACTTCCACAAATGCTGAAGAAGATCAGTTGGGTTCTGCTTACCTTTTCACTAATGCAGCAAAAACCCGAAATGGGTATCAGCAAAACACCGATATCTCAACGCCACATAAAACTTCGAGCCCAAATGAGACACCCAAATGCGGATCTGCAGTAACCAGATCGGAGAAAAGGGCTTAAACCCTAGCAGAGACTGATCATATTAGCGGAATCCTTCCATGCAACGCTGGTTACGGCGGAAACTAAAGTGGTGATGCATCATCTGCGTTAACGGTGAAGGGAATCTGGACGAAAAATTATGTATCAAATCTGTGCATGTAGATAAATCAGGAGTTAGTTGCTGAAATCTGGCTAAACTGCCGCCTCCATTCTTGGATCAAATTGTTATCTCTTCCTTGCTTCATGGCGTGGGCAATTTGTAGTTATGGATGACAGAAAGTCCGTCAATGTTATCCAGCAATTCAAGCATGGAGTTGATCGAGAAATTTAGCTGCAATTTGGATGCACACATCGAAGTTTACTTCATAAATTCTTGAGCTCAAGCTCCCATCGTTGTTTTGCCAGCGCCTACCATATTTTTCACGGCAATAAATTGTAAATATTGTTCTGCAACCCAATAAGAAAATCAGTGTTTATTCATTTATTTTAACATTACCAGGTGTGCCAAGGTCGTCGGAATGGCGTTGGTGAATCTGCAGTCTCGTGTCTGCAATAGGCAGTGCGTTTTTTTTTTCTCCTCTCGGGCCTCCAATGCAGTGTGTTTTTTTTTTCTCTCGGGCCTCCAATGCAGTGCGCTGGTTGACTGTTGTTTTTTATTTTTTATGATTTTTTATTTATTTTTGTTGTTTTAATTTTTTTTTTATTAAAATTGTTTTGTGTTGTTTTATTTTAATGAATGTTTTTTTTTTTTTTTAATTAAAAAAAATGAAATTGTATCCTATCTTAGAAAAATTGTTAGTTCAAAATCATTTTTTTTTTTTTTTAAATCAATGAAAAACTAAAATTTAGAAAGAAACTAAACTTTCTCTAGACTTAATTTTTTTTACAAATGGACACAATTATTTGCATATTGAAAGATGTTTTTGATCAAGCATATTGCAAAAAATTTATTTATTCTTGAAATTAGTCTAAATCATCCCTATTTTCTGATCCTCACGACCGCACTAACGCGAAGGAGAGCATACTTATTCTAGGTAAAAGAAAAACTGAAAATGAAAGCAAAAACTAAAAATGAAAGCCTACCTACTCTATACTAATTAGAAAAAAAATAGTTACGTGTAATTGAACTTCCAATGAAGCCATTCACGTAGCAGAAACAATAATATATCCAGTAGCAATTTTTTAAATGGTGGATGAAAATATTCGAGAGTGAATGGGTCTAGTTGCTGTAACTGCAAATCAACTAAAAAATAGAAAGATAAATCTAATCTAGTACTTACCTGGAACCATTGTTCGATAAAGCTTTGATAGGCATAGTTTCTCTCACTTAGATCATATTGTAACTCCTGTTGTTCTTCCTCGATCTGTTGTTCTTCTTCCTTGATCTCCTGTTCAAATGATTGTTTGCCATCAGATATGGAGGATTCTTCAGATGTTGAATCTTCGTTTGTTTCTTAGGGAGTAGTTGAACCTTTAATTCTTGTCAAGATCTCCTCTTCCAAGGAAGAAGAGATCCTGATTTCTGCTAGGATATGAGTGAGTAGTTCCAAGCTGAAACTCATTGTTAAACCATATTGAAAAAGGAATTCTTACATACTAAAAACATAGTGCTAATAATTGTTTGAGCTTTTAATCCTTTTACAAGGTTTTAGTTCATAAAATCTCTTTCAAATCAGCACACTAAAAATTAAAAAAAAACAAAGACCACAGAGATAATCTTGAATTCAATACTCAATTAAACCCTCTTACAAGGACTGTTCATTAATTTAGTAATTTAATTCTTCAATTACAACCATGAACCATGAATTCATCAAACACTCTTCATAGTTGCGAAAATCAAACACACTTGCAGAAATTGAAATTCACACTTGCATAAATGTAAACACACCCTACATGCCCTGATCCATAAGAGGTCGAGCCTGTTACGGTATCTCGAATGCGATGCGTAGGCTGTTCTCCACGTCTTACCGCCTTAACACCTCGGGGTTAGGAACATGTCTAAATACACTTGCATGAAAAATCAAACTAAACTTCAATCCATCGTGCCTCCCCGGCAACGGCGCCAAAATGTTTGGGTGAAAATATGTTCGTTTAATTCTGTTGTAGTACTTGCCCAACTATTTAATTTGTCAATCCGAGGTTCGTAGGCTTACGAGACACATGCACTATATATGCAGGATCGAAGTGGAACTAATTTAATCTAAATTACTGGAATCAAATTAATCTAGGAAGGCATTGAAACACTAACTAGGAAAGTAGGAAATTGCATAAAGGAAAAGCAATACAACATGTGAAGAATTGAATGAAAAACAACATATGTGAGCTCACAACAATAAAGCTATCTCCAATTATATTACAAGAATCAAATTACAAATCATGAACTCAAAAACTCAAAAACTCTATCTCTCTATTCTCCCCCTTTCTATCCTTGAAATGAAGATAACCATCTCATAATTACATATCCAATATTTTCTCAAGCACTCTCAACTAATTTCCCATTATTACAAGATATTATCCCTTTGAATCCTCCACACATCTCTCACATATCTTGGATAAGATATGCCAACCAAATCCTCCATGATCTTCTCCTTAGGAATAGGCTTGAATAATTATCTCCTTAATATGGTGGAGGAGATATTTGAGACATATCTTGGAATTAATCCTTCAAATATTTACTACACATTACAAAGCTCACATATTCTTGAGATATATATATATATAAATATGTATATTTTCTAATATTTAATCATAAATTCACTTATAATACAAAAATGAATAAAATGGAAAATAAGAAGGTGAAACCCAAATGTATTTATGAAAATGATATGATAAAAGGTTAATGGAATGATGAAATGTAAGGAATAGTCAAGGAAAAGGTGGATAAAAATATGACATTTCTGAGTCCCAACAACCTATGATGTAAAAATTGTAATATTCAGTCATGTAAGGACTTGTTCAAATTTGTAAACCTACTTGGTTGGGTACTTGAGTCTCATATGTAAATCCACTTGGTTGGATCTTTGATGTAAGTATGAGTCCTTGGTGATAGGAAGGTCATACAATAATGTACTTCATTGAAAAATATGTTTGAAATTTCAACATGAACTCAGGGGGAGCATGGTCACTTCAGTGTACATCAGTTCTACAGCATGAGGAGAAACACCTTGTGTTGGTTTTGATCCGGCCTTTGCCCTTGATGTCAAAGGGGGAGAGTGACATGGTGTTTGAATAAGCGAAGAATATCAGTATTCTTAATGTATCTATCTGTTGTGGTGATCAAACACCATTGTGGTTGCCATCAAGTCCAAAGGGGGAGATTGTTGGCAATATGATGCAGAGTGTTGTCCTTGATGGCAACCCACTTGATAAAGATGATGGCAACCTACTTAATGAAGTTGTCTTTGATAACAACCTGTTTGATGATGATGTAAATCTGATATGAAGATTGTTGGCATGTGTTGTCTTTGATGGTAATCTACTTGATGAGATGAGAATTGGCTATATGATGTGATGAAGTTGTCTTTGGATAGCAACCTGTTTGATGAAGTTGTTCTTGAAGGAAACTGACTTGATGAGTTGCAACCTATGTGTCAAATATGTACAGATGATGTATCTACAGATCAGCTAAGGAGTACAGAAGAAAGAAACTTCAGAAAGGGCCAGAGCAATGATGAATAAGACATGTCACTATGAATACGCGGGTTTGTTTAGGCGAAGTAGCGTATGTACGCGGAAAAGTACGTGCTAAGTCGCGTATGCCTAATTGCGCTCTAAAGTTATAAATCCAGGGGTTCTTACCATGGTATTGACCCATTGTATTGAGCGCTGGTTTGTCTATTTGATCCCATCCAGGAATACCATCGGAAGTGGTGTGGTTTTGGCTCATGGTATTGACAAAGGCTAAATCTATATAAGGAGAAGAAAATCATTATGCAAGGTGTGTGCAAGTGTCTAGGTGTTAATGAATACTTCTCTCTGAAGTATATCAGAATGGAATGGGTAACACTTGAATGATAGATCTGAATTCATAATGCACCTATGAAGAAATGATGAAGAGGGATCTCTAGATCTGAAATGTATTTGTATTTTCTAGATCTGTTTATGGAATGAGATGAGGCAAACATCTATCTGAAGTGAAGGGTAAAATCTGAGCTATGTATCTGTTCTGAAGAGTTGTGCAGCCCTAAAATGTCTAAAGATCTATACGCTTGTTTGCAACATAGAAAGCGCGTATATACGCGGGTCGTCTTCAGAGAAAGCGCGTATGGGTTGTGAAATTAGATCTGTAATATGTGCAGATGTATACGTGGGTTGATATGCATGAAAGCGCGTATATACACAGGATCAGTGAAAGGAAAGCGCGTATGAAAACTAGGGTTTGCTGAAGTATGTGGTATGAAATGTCTGATCTGTTCTGCTGTATTACTGCTATCTGTCTATGATGTATTCATACAGATCTGGGTTTTCTGAATATTGATTATGTTGCTGACTATGTTGAGAAAAGATCAAGTTGTTGATTGATTGGTTGATGATTCATTGAATTAATTGATAAGGGTATAAGTTTCAGTTTGATGTATGATTGAGCTTAAATGTGTGGAGTGGGTCCAGTCTGAAAATATGATGAAAAGTGGCCTGCAAGTTGTGATCTATTGAAGCTATCAGATCCAGTATGAAAATTGATGAAACGTGGTCCATGGTGGTGCTGAGGGTTGTAGCCTTCAGTCAGGGGGTTGTAGCTTCCTTCCAGGAGAGGCTGGTAAACGAGAGCAGGGGGTCGTAGCTCCCTTCCAGGAGAGGCTGGTAAACGAGTACAGGGGGTTGTAGCTCCCTTCCAGGAGAGGCTGGTAAATGAGAGAAGGTTGTAGCCTTTTGCAGGTGGGTGCCTACGTGCTAGTATGAGTCTGTGCCAGTACATGGTTGTAAATTTATTTTTTTATATAATAAATATTGAAGACTGAGACGACGGCAGCGATGGTTTTCTCCCAACTTGGGTTTCCACCTTAAATCATGGTGTTCTTGTGTGATGCTTATATGTGATGGTTTATTCTGTTATTACTGCACATGCTTACTGTTATCTAATCATCAGATGAATGAATGTTGCATAGATCAAAGTAAAGAATTAATGGCATAATAAGATCTCTGTATATACGCGAGTTTTATGAAGGATATCCACGTGTATACACTAGTTGGCTTCAGCAAAGTAGCGTATGGGCTTTGAAGTAAGAAAAGGTAAAAAGTTTGAGTAAGTCCTAAATACTGATTCACCCCCCCCTCTCAGTATTTTTCCATACAATTGGTTTCAGAGAAGGTCCTTCTGCAGAAGCTTGATCGCTTGAAGGAGATCCGTCACAATGGGAAAGAAGCAAAAGAAGAAGGCTACTCAAGGAAAGGAGATATCTCAGAAAACATGTGTTGCAGAAAATGAAGAAGATGAAACAGGTAGTGATTGTTGTTCTTGTGATATTCTTCTTTGTGCAAGCAATGGTGAAGATAGTGAAAATAATGCTATGGACCTAGAAGAAGTTATCAAAGATCAACAAAGAATATTTAATGAGAAGGAATCTGCCTACAAATATTTGATCTCTAGAATGAAAAGGATGTACGATAATGTATCCAATTGAAGTAAAGGACTTGAAGCAGAAATAATATCTCTAAAAGAAGATCTGGATAAATCAAATAAGAAGAATGAAGAACTCATCTCCCTGAAAGCAGATCTCGAAGCATCAAACAAGAAGAATGATGAACTTCTACAATCATTTGAAGAAAATAGACTTGAAGCAGAAATCATCTCCCTCAAAGAAGATCTGGAAAAAGCTAATAAGAAGAATGAAGAACTTTTACAAACTGTTGAAGAACAAGAGAATGGATTGAAAGAAGGGATTTTAAAATTAAATGATCAAGTAGAAGAAGGAAAAAGGGTCGAAGAAAGCATGAAGAAGAAATGCCAAAAATTGGAGGTTGAGGTAAACATTCTCAAAGGTAAATTAGAAGAAAAGGATAAACTCTTGAGGTTTCAAGATAGTACTAAGATTCTGGACAATATTCTTAGTAGTCAAAGGTCTCCCTCTGTTAAATTTGGTCTTGGTTTTCATGAAACTGTTAAAGGAGAATGTAGCTCACAAGGAAGTGCTAAAGATTCAAAGGGTATCAATGCAAAACCTGAAGTGTTGGAAGAAACAAAAATTCAACCGACAATAAAGAACTCTCGAAAGAAATCATTCCCTCCTTTGATCAATAATGTTGAATGATTTAAATTTCATAATTATGGGCATGTTGCAGCCAATTGCAGAAGAAAAATGTTTCAGTCACATACAAACAGATTCTACACAGAAAGGTACTCTGGTTTCTTCAAGGGATATTGTTTTTCATGTAGCAAGTATGGTCATAAAGCAGCTGATTGCAATAGAAGAAGGAATAGAAGAACATAGTATGATCCTTATGCTTACTTTTCTGGTCACATAAGATGTTATGCTTGTAAAAATTATGGACATGTGGAAAAAGAATGCAGGATGAACAGATCTGAGAAATTGGACAATTTCCAGCACACGATAAGAAAGTTCAAGCAAAGCTGGAAAAAGAAGGAGGACCGGTCAGAAACGTAGGGAATACTGACCCTACAGCAGTCATCCGCTTCTAAAGCTTACTTCTCTGAATGACTGTAGGAGAGATGTGAGATACATTCTAGGGATTAGTAATGTATTATCATAGGGGGAGCAATGTATGATGATTCTCATTATTCTGGTTATGTTTGTTTTTTACAGAGCATCTGATGTGAAGAAGACAGGTATAGGTGGTACAAATTCAGGGAGAGATGAAGGAATGTGAAGTTTTCAATGTTTCACTTTCCATACGCGGTTTCGGTGAACTAAAGCCGCATATACATGCAAGTTACAGTGGAGACAGTCGCGTATGCACTAATGATAATAAAATTTGTATGACAACTGAAGATCAGGAGCATAGGTTCAGGGGGAGCATCAGTCTGACTATTAATGATTATATTATTGGCATTGTATCTGCTTATTACTCAGTTTTAAATGATGATGAAATGATACATGGTTTCTTATGATGAGATTATGGATGAGCCCTGACTGCTTTTTTGCTGAAGAGTATCTTTTGTTTTCACACATGGATAAGATGGAAGTCTTGTGATTCAGAGATAAGGATAGATCATGTAGAGTTTGTTGCTGGTTGAGACCTCTTTTAATTCTTACACATGTTACATCATGATCATGATAAATCTTGAAGATATTGGTGATATCAGATCACATGAATGATTTCTTGACACGTATTATTTATTATAGAAGTTGTTCTGGTATGATAAATCCTCTTGGGAAGAATATGTTGATGCTGCAAAGAGTTTGAAGGCTTGGTTACTAATGTGCTTATGCTACAACCATTGGATGACACTTGAAGACACAACTACATTGTCCTATCTATCTGCTCTCATATATTCCAAGGAAGCATTCAAATATCTCAGAAAAAAAAGCTGAAAACTGTCTCTGCCTCACAGAGGATCAGAGCTGGTTAAAATGCAGAAGATGGAATTGGATACGCGGATTTCCTGAAACACAGTCGCGTATATACGCGAGTTAATACACAGAAAACTGCGTATGTTTGGTTGCTGACAATTTTTCTGGGTCAGCGTTTCTTCAGCACAAGCTGTGGTGCTATTTGGTATCTCTGATGCTATTTGGAGTCTCTGGTGGTATTTAAACTCTTATATTTCTGTTTCATTCTCTGATTTTGGGTGAATATGCCTTGATGATTTTCTGTTGAAAGTGTTCAGGATGCACAAGCAAAGGGGGAGCTTTAGTCATATAGAAAGGATGCATTGGATGCACAGTTTCAGGGGGAGCATTAGTCTTGCTGAGTATAATACATTGTTGGCATTATGATGGTTATGAAATATGATCTCTCTTGAGGTCCTTCTGGTATTGGTCATGAAAAGTCATATTTGTAATTTGATGAAAAGTTCATGTTGAGACCTATGATGTAAAAATTGTAATATTCAGTCATGTAAGGACTTGTTCAAATTTGTAAACCCACTTGGTTGGGTACTTGAGTCTCATATGCAAATCCACTTGGTTGGATCTTTGATGTAAGTATGAGTCCTTGGTGATAGGAAGGTCATAGAGTCATGTACTTCATTGAAAAATATGTTTGAAATTTCAGCATGAACTCAGGGGGAGCATGGTCACTTCAGTGTACATCAGTTCTACAGCATGAGGAGAAACACCTTGTGTTGGTTTTGATCCACCCTTTGCCCATGATGTCAAAGGGGCAGAGTGAAATGGTGTTTGAATAAGGGAAGAATATCAGTATGCTTAATGTATCTATCTGTTGTGGTGATCAAACACCATTGTGGTTGCCATCAAGTCCAAAGGGGGAGATTGTTGGCAATATGATGCAGAGTGTTGTCCTTGATGGAAACCCACTTGATGAAGATGATGGCAACCTACTTAATGAAGTTGTCTTTGATAACAACCTATTTGATGATGATGTAAATTTGATGTGAAGATTGTTGGCATGTGTTGTCTTTGATGGTAATCTACTTGATGAGATGAGAATTGGCTATATGATGTGATGAAGTTGTCTTTGGATAGCAACCTGTTTGATGAAGTTGTTCTTGATGGAAACTGACTTGATGAGTTGCAACCTATGTGTCAAATATGTACAGATGATGTATCTACAGATTAGCTAAGGAGTACAGAAGAAAGGAACTTCAGAAAGGGCCAGAGCAATGATGAATAAGACATGTCACTATGCATACGCGGGTTTGTTTAGGCGAAGTAGCGTTTGTACGCAGAAAATTACGTGCTAAGTCACGTATGCCTAATTGCGCTCCAAATTTGTAAAACCAGGGGTTATTACCATGGTATTGACCCATTGTATTGAGCGCTGGTTTGTCTATTTGATCCCGTCCAGAAATAGCATCGGAAGTAGTGTGGTTTTGGCTCATGGTATTGACATAGGCTAAATCTATATAAGGAGAAGAAAATCATTGTGCAAGGGGTGTGCAAGTGTCTGGGTGTTAATGAGTACTTCTCTCTGAAGTATATCTGAATGGAATGGGTAACAGTTGAATGATAGATCTGAATTCATAATTCACTTACGAAGAAATGATGAAGAGGGATCTCTAGATCTGAAATGTATTTGTATTTTCTAGATCTGTTTATGGAATGAGATGAGGCGAACATCTATCTGAAGTGAAGGGTAAAATCTGAGCTATGTATCTGTTTTGAAGAGTTGTGCAGCCCTAAAATGTCTGAAGATCTATACGCTTGTTTGCAACAGAGAAAGCGCGTATATACGTGGGTTGTCTTCAGAGAAAGCGTGTATGGGTTGTGAAATTAGATCTGTAATATGTGCAGATGTATACACGGGTTGATATGCATGAAAGCATGTATATACGTAGGATCAGTGAAAGGAAAGCACGTATATACGTAGGATCAGTGAAAGGAAAGTGCGAATGAAAACTAGGGTTTGCTGAAGTATGTGGTATGAAATGTCTGATTTGTTCTGCTGTATTACTGCTATCTGTCTATGATGTATTCATACAGATATGGGTTTTCTGAATATTGATTATGTTGCTGACTATGTTGAGAAAAGATCAAGTTGTTGATTGATTGGTTGATGATTCATTGAATGAATTGATAAGGGTATAAGTTTCCGCTTGATGTGTGATTGAGCTTAAATGTGTGGAGAGTGGGTCCAAATGGTGGCTACGATGAAAAGTGGCCTCGCAAGTTCACTGCTATTGGGGTTATCGATCCAAAGGTATGTTCCCATGAAACGTGGTCCATGGTGGTGTCGAGGGTTGTAGCCTTCAAATAAGGGGCACTCAAAATAAGGGGCTGTAGCTCCTCTCCAGGAGAGGCTGGTAAACGAGAGCAGGGGGTCGTAGCTCCCTTCCAGGAGAGGGCCGGTAAACGAGAGTGTGGCTGTAGCTCCCTTCCAGGAGAGGCTAGTAAACAAGAGAAGGTTGTAGCCTTCTTTAACTGGTGCCCATATACGGTATGAACTAAAGCGTACATGGTTGTAACATGTTTTCTATATATAATAAATATTGAAGACTGAGACGACGGCAGCGGTGGTTTTCTCTCGACTTGGGTTTCCACCTTAAATCTTGGTGTTCATGTGTGATGCTTATGTGTGATGGTTTATTCTGTTATTACTGCACATGCTTACTGTTAACTAAACATCAGATGAATGAATGTTGCAAATATCTAAGTAAAGAAATAAATGCATAATAAGTCTCTGTGTATACGCGAGTTGTATGAAGGATACCCGCGTGTATATGCGAGTTGGGCTCAGTAAAGTAGCGTATGGGTTTTAGAGAAAGAAAAAGCAAAAAGTTTTGAGTATGCCCTAAATACTGATTCACCCCCCCCCCTCTCAGTATTTTTCCCAACAAGTTTCTCTCATGGCTTAGAGCAGCGATGCACCATTGAAAAACTTCTTCAGCATTCAAAAGTCGGCTTGCAAAGTGGTTCATTTGATATCTTCGAAGTGCTCGTTTTATGCATGCTCCTGAACTGTCATGTTCTCGTTTTCCATGGCCAGTCTCAAAGAAATTCCAACAATGTTTAATGCAGGTTTTCTTATGAAGACAACACAACCAAAAGAATGATCATGCAGATTTGAATTGACTTGCGCATCTGTCTGACCATATCCAATGTTCATTGAATGTTATTCCATGATTTTTCAATGAATCATAAATTTTTCCAAAACAATGTTGTACAAAACATGTATCATGTGTACGATCGTCATTGATATAAAAGTGATATTCTTTAATGATATGTCGATTTTCACTCGTGCTTTCTATATGATCAAAATTTTGTTCAGCATGTCTATATAGAATATGGACGAGCATGGAGACTTGGTCAGAATGATAGTATTCACTCTGAATTTCTTTTTGTGGAACAAATGTGTAGTTTTCTGCAAAATCAATCACTGACAAAATGGTCCATGGTGGAAAAAATTCACGAGATTTTTTGAATTGCAAGTCTTGCCATCGAGCTCTATGGGAATGCTTGGTGTATTTGTAAATTTCTACCTCAAACTTTCTCAAAAAGTCTATCAGAAAAATTTCGTCTTCTAGTAATTCAATTATTTTAACACTATTTGCACCTTGAATCGATGTATCGATATATTCATATCTCTTCCATTTCACTTTCATGTTGGAAAATGATTGATCATTTATATCAATACACTATTTGTTTTGAATTTTAGTCAAATTTCTACAATCATCGCATTTTTTACCACCAACACATTTCTTTTTGTAAAATAGTTCATCGCTTTCTCTTTCACATAGAATTTGAGATATGAAATCACGGATAGTGGAAGGAGGAGGTGAATCCTTCCATAATGTTCTACCGAAATCAAGGAATGTGTCATAATATAACTCAAATTCCGCATGATAACAGCAACAACAAGTGTCGCGTACGGTGATAGGTTTTACATACCATGGTTTTTGTTGAACAAAAGCACCGAGTGAAACATGAATTTGACGATTCTCTTCTTTGAACTTGTTGAATAACTCTATCTGAGTGGCTTCCAAGAGATATTTTTCATGTTCTTTGTACTGATTTCATGCTATTCTTCTTCGCATCACATGCCTTGTAGTTGGTGAAACACGCGAATTATTCTTCCAATATTCATATATTATTTTTTTAACATTTTCTCCAAGTCTGTCTTTGTATGGTTTCCTACAAATAGCTCTCCAACAAGCGAGTTCATCATTTACATCTATTTGCAGCCGAAATTTTCAATGTTTGTGCAAAGTTTTTCGCGAGGTTCCCAGTGCTTGTGCCGTAGATGTTACCAAACGATTCTCTTGAGTACTTAATGAAACCATTGCCATCTATATTCCTCTACGTACAATTGAAACATCTTTCTCTCTAGATCTCTTAATTGAATTTATTGCACTACTCATATTTTTTATCACATCTTCCTTCATTTTTTTATCTTTGGTTGATTTTCGAATACCCAATAGTGCCGTAGCTTCTTTTAATTTCTTTGATGATAGGATACCTTTCAACATTTGAGCCTGAACTGTCACCCGCTCATTTAAGAAATACTTTTCAAAAATGCAGTTAACACGATATCGTATAACATGGTCAGGTTTTTTATCTCCATATGTGTGAGTGTCAACATTTTCTAACATCTCATTATTGATAGTGATTTCATCTGTACATATTCGAAAAAATAGTACATATTCAATAAATAACTAAATTAATAAATATATCTATAATTTCAATGATATGTGCATGTGTTTAATATATATATGTGTGTGTGTGTGTGTGTGTGTGTGTGTGTGTGTGCATACCTTGTGATTCAATTTCTTTATTTGGATTTCTTTCAATATTTTCACCATCTTCAATCATTGGTTCAATATCTCTTTCAAAATTTTGTATCTCATCATCAATTTTTTGAGGAATATCTCTGTCTGTTTACATTAAACAAAATATTTTTCAAATTAGTTCATCAAATAAAAATTAAGCTTCACATTTTACATTAGGAAAATTTTAAATATATCAATATATCATAATATTTACATTTACATACCTGCTTCAATTTCTGCTTGAGGTTGATTTTCTTCTTCAATATTTTGAGGAATATCTCTGTCTGTTTACATTAAAAAAAATATTTTTCAAATTAGTTCATCAAATAAAATTAAGCTTCACATTTTACATTAGGAAAATTTTAAATATATCAATAGATCATAATATTTACATTTACATACCTGCTTCAATTTCTGCTTGAGGTTGATTTTCTTCTTCAATATTTTGAGGAATATCTCTGTTTGTTTACATTAAACAAAATATTTTTCAAACTAGTTCATCAAATAAAAAATTAAGCTTCACATTTTACATTAGGAAAATTTTAAATATATCAATAGATCATAATATTTACATTTACATACCTGCTTCAATTTCTGCTTGAGGTTGATTTTCCTCTTCAATATTTGAGAGGGCTTCTAACTTTCTTTTGTGAGATTGTCTTGTCTCTTCTCTACATTCCTCAAGGTCTCTTTTTCGATCATATTTTCTCGCACAAGTTCTTCAATTTCCCATGATAATAGGGTATGAAGTTCAAAAAATTTCCTTCAAAAAATTAGAAAATAACTCGATTACAAAAAATATCACAAAAGATTTAATTTAAAAAAATTCAATTTAAATTTTTTGCAAAAAATACATACTCCAATCCAAAACACTTACTTTAAAAAATTCGAGAGAAAAATGTCTTATAAAAATGAAACGAATCTCAAAATATTTAATTCAACTCAAAACACGTACATACCTCCAAGAAATGTCTTTTGAATGTACGTCCAAGAATTTTTTTTAAGTTCAAAACAATTTTTTGCAAAATCAGGCTGCCTCCAAGAAATGTCTTCCAAAAAAATTCTTTAAACTCAAAACAATTCTTTGTAAAATCAGTTTGCTTCCAAGAAATGCTCTTAAATCCAAACTTTGAAGAAAAGTTTTTAAACCCAAACCAAGATCTTTGTAAAATCATATGAAATGTGCGAAATGTGCGAAAATTGTGAATGATTTCACGACAATTTATATTGCCGTGAAATGTGTTTTAGTAGGGGCTCCGCAAAAATTTCCGGCCGACGAAAAGTTATACAATAGTTCGATCGAACTTTTGATTAAAAGTTTGGCCAAACTATTAAGTCGTTAGAATTAACGAGCAGTCGGCGCAAAACATAATTCGGCCGAACTTTTAATCAAAGTTCGGCCGAACTAATGCGTCACCAGTTACGCAAAAACCAGGTTCTGAATACGTTTCTGCAACTTTGGACTGATTAAAATCCATGAAAGGTTGTTAATTAACTGTCAGAACCAAGAAAAGAATTTTCAGAATTGAATCTACTTTCAGGAAATATAAATTTTATGGAATTTCATAAACGTTTACTAATTTTAATTATTTTTCTAATAAAATGGGTGCAAACAATTTCTGAGGGTCATTGTGATTCAGTGAAATCAAAATTTTGTATCTCCCAAAATACATTGTAAAAAAAATTGAAAAAATTATGGGGCATTACATTGGTCCTTCATCTCTAATGGGTAGCTTTTAGATTTTTAGTTTATAACTTATATGTTAAGAAATTTCTTGCATCGCGAAACATATCCAAAATACGCAGTTTTTCATATTGGACCAGTTCAAAAAATTCTAGTAATTATGATATGCATCCATTGGCTTTGTAAATATGACAAAACCAAAGTAAACTCTATCTAGATTGTTGTAACACATTTTGTTTTCTCAAAAACACAAATTTTCAATGAATACAACATTGCGTCATAACATGACTTATTATGAATCCTTTGATTGTTAAGAAACACACACTCAAAGAAACACTAAGTTGACATATCAAATCTACATAAAAAAATTTCAAAAAATAAGTAATAGAAAGCTAACAAAATTTCTCACGACTTTTATTTTTATCGCAAAATGAAATTCTACACAGAAAAATTGTTATAGTTTGCAGAAAGTTGAAGAACCGAAAAAAATGAAATTTTTTTCTCAAAAAAGGGCAAAAAGTGTAACCCAGCTATTACTGGTTAGATTATGATTTTAGTTTAAGCACCCAGCTAAAATTTTTCAATTTTTCAATTTTCTTAATTGTAGCACAGTTTACTATTTTCAGTAGTTTTTTTGGTCTTGAACTTCCAGAGCATTTTTGAGGCCCTAAAATATGTTTTTTGGAAAAACCGGGAGCACCATGGAGGTTTTTTCGATGTCTCTCACATAGAAAATTGTAGTCTTCAAATAGATATTTCTAACGAGGTATTGTGCACATAAAATAGAGATCACATGCCAAAGTTACGTCCCCGAGAAGATTGATGTACCAATTCACTCAAACGAGGCCCACAGTTTTGGCGCTTCATCTCCTAGGGTTAGGTTATTGGATGTTTAGTGTTATCCCTTGTTTCTCAATAATAAATAGGCCATCGAGCATCATTGTAACATATTTCAGAGGCCTGTAGCCGCCACATCTCTTCTCAGAGATAAGTTACCATTGCCCTAACTAGTTTATTTCCATTCTGTTTGTAAGCATATTTAAATGATTTGTTATTAATGAAATGAATTTTTATTTCTACTGCATCTTTGATTTTATGTGTATTTATGTATTTTTTTGTGTTCCTTCATAAATCTGAATCAGTGGTATCTGAATGGAAAGTGGCCTACACCCATGTTATTCATCCACCCATGGTATTTAGCCACACATGGTATTGTAAATGACATATATCCATGGTATTCATTCACCCATGGTATGTATCCACCCATGGTATTCATCCACACATGAAATTTACCCATGGTGTTGTAAATGGCATCCACCCATGGTATTCATCACACATGGTATTTATCCACCCATGGCATTACAAGTGACATATTCCCATGGTATTCATTCACCCATGAATTTTACCCACCCATGGAATTTACCTATGGAATTGTAACTAAAAAAATGCTATAAGTAACAAGTCACATATTTTAAAAGGAGAGATTGTCCACCAAAATGTAGCTTCTACAGTTATTCTTTGTTTTAATAAAATGTTTTTTTGTAGTTTTGTTTATTGTGTTCTCCTCTTTTCTTCTGACATTTCACTTTTTAGACATTGGGGGCCTCCCCTAAGATATGTATTAGTGGTATCAGATTCAGGTTACAAATCCATGGGAATGAGGGTTTGAAGCATATTTCAGTTTCAATGTTTTGCAACAATCTTTAACAAACTTCATGAATTTTTTTGGCGGCGAGTTTGCAGATCATATTTGAAACCTTTGGTGAAAAATTTACAAAAAAAAGAATATATCTAGATTCCTTGTGAAAAAATACTAAAAAAAAAAAGAATATTCCAAATTGGAGTTCAGATGAGGGAGATATCGCTGATTTAAAATCAGCTACGTTGCAGAAAAATTTCTTATGACAATTCGTGGACGACGTCTCTCCTATGGTTTTCTTACAATTTTTGTGTAGAATTTCAGAAAATTGATTGCAGATATGAGGTCCTCTTGAAAAATAACCAATTTCAAAAAAACAATTGGTCGAATCAGAGTTCGGATGAGGGAGATATCATTGATTTAAAATCAACTATTTTTTTTTCAAAAATTTTGTAATTGTGGGAAAATTGTAGCGCAGATCTGAGTTTTCAAAGTCTATAGATATAGATTTAAATCATATGGGAAAATGCATAATGATAATTTAATTTCCAAAAATAGGTTATAATAATGATTCTGAGTTATATTGATCAAGTTATGCCCATTTTAAATCTGGAACATCATTAAGAGTAGGTTCCCTTTGGAAATGTGCCCTCCCACCCCACTTTAGTAGGCACCTGCTTCACATTCATAAGTTTCAGCATAACAAAATTTGACTTGGGTTCTTTGGAGACACACCATCCCACTTGAGGCTATGTAGGCACCTGCTACTTCATAAACATTCAACATCAACGTTGTGGGCAACTGCAAAAAACCCTTATCATCGAAGTCCATTTGCCAAGCCGCACACTGTCAGTATCAAAGTTGGTCACAAACATTACAGGGTATCTATATCCTCGGATATTTTTTCATCACATTTATGGGTTAACCACAATAAACTCTTCTCTTCAGTGGCTCTTCATATTTCTCAAAGGCTTCTTAAGAGGGAACTTTACGCAATGGAGACCATTTCTTCTTAAGGTCGAGGGAGGAATGATCTGAATGGAAAGTGGCCTACACCCATGTTATTCATCCACCCATGATATTTAGCTGCCCATGGTATTGTAGGTGAAATCTATCCATGGTATGTATCCACCCATGGTATTGTAAATGGCATCCACCTATGGTAATTACCCACTCATGAAATTTACTTCTGGTATTTTAACTAAAAAATGCTATAAGTAACAAGTCGCATCTTGTAAAAGGAAGTATTGTCCACCACAATGTAGCTTCTACAATTATTCTTTGTTTTACTAAAAATTTTCTTTGTGGTTTTATTTACTGTGTGTTCTTCTCTCATTTTGATATCATTTTTTTTCAGACCTTGGAGGACTCCCCCCCTGAAGTTCCATTTCAAATTTTTAGATCTTGGGGGCCTCCCCCCAAGATACAGATATGATCTGAATGGAAAATATCATCCACCCATGGTATTATTCCACCCATGTTATCCATCCACACATGGAATTTACCCATGGTATTGTAAATGGAATCGACCAATGGTATTCATCCACCCATGGTATTTATCCACCCATGAAATTTACCCATGGTATTGTAAGTGGAATCCACCCATGGTATTCATTCACCCATGGTATTGTAAGTGAGATCCACCCATGGTATTTACCTACCCATGGAATTTACCTGTGGTATTGTAACAAAAAAAGACTATAAGTAACAAGTCACATTTTGTAAATGGATAGATTTTCCACCACAATGTAGCTTCTACAACATTATCTGTTTTAATAAAAAAATTATTTGTCTTTTTATTTACTGTGTGTTCTCTCTTTTTTTCTCACATTCTAATTTTGTAGATCTTTCTAGAATCATTTCAATTTTTTAGATCTTAGGGGCCTCCCCCCAAGATCTGGATAAGTGGTATCAGATTTAGGTCATAAATCCATGAGAATAAGGGTTTGAAGCATATTTTAGTTTCAACATTTTGCAGCCATATTAAGCAAACTCCATGCAAGTTTCACGACCTCCACGGAGCACTTTCTTGGTCAAAACAGGAAGAATTCATGAATTTTTTTTCATTTTTTTGCAGGAATTTTTTGGGCGACGAGTTTGTAGAACATATCTGAAAATATTGGTGAAATATTTTTGGAAACCAATAGCAGATCTAGATTCCTTGAGAAAAAATGTAAAATTTCAAAAAAAAAAAAATCAGTCGAAACGAAATCCAGATGAGAGAGGTATCGCTGATTCAAAATCAACAATGTTGCAGAATTTTTTCTCACGACAATTTGTGGACGATGACGCTTCTATCATTTGTTGTTGTATTCAGTGTGAAATTTCAAAGAAATGGGTATAAATCTGAGCTTCCCTTGAAAAATCACCCGATTTCAAAAAAAGAATCGGTCGAATCAAAGTCCAAACGAGAGAGTTATTGTTGATTTAAAATCAACTATGTTTTTCACAAATTTTGTGACGGCGGGACAGTTCAAGCGCGAATCTGGGAGTCTAGCATCTCCATATAGCAATTCCAAACACATGGAAATATGCAGAATGATCATTATATTTCCAAAAATAGGTTATAATAAATAATTTGAGTTATATCGACCGATTTATGCCCATTTAAAATCTGAAGCAACATTCGGAGCGGGTTCCCTTTTGAGACGTGTCTTCCCACTCCACTTTAGTAGACACATGCTTCACATTCATAGGTTTTAACATAGCTACATTCATCTTGGGTTATTTGGAGATATGCCCTCCCACCCCAGGCTATGTAGGCACTAGCTACTTCATCAACAATTAACATCACGGTTATGGGTCAACCACATAAAATCCTTCTCATCGAAGTCCATTTGTTAACCCGCACACTATTAGTATCATAGTTGGTCACAAGAATTATAGGATATATCTATCCTCAGATCTTCGTTTGTCATGTTTTTGGGTCATTCATAAACCCACACTTCATCGAAGTCCATTTTCTAGGCCACACACTGCCAATATCACACTTGGTCACAAGCAACACATGGTATCTCTATCCTCGGGTCTTTGTTCATCACGGTTATGGGTTAACCACACAAAACCCTTCTCTTCAGTGGCTCTTCATATTCAACAAAGTCTTCTCAGGAGGTAACTTCACATAGTGGGGACCATGGCTTCTTAAGGAGGGAGGAATGATCCGAATGGAAAATGGCATCCACCCATGGTATTCTTCCACCCATGTTATCCATCCACCCATGGAATTTACCCATGGTATTGTAAATGGCCTCGACCCATGGTATTCATCCACCCATGGTATTTATCCACCCATGGAATTTACCCATGGTATTGTAAGTGACATCCACCCATGGTATTCATTCACCCATGGTATTGTAGATCCAACCATGGTATTTACCCACCCATGGAATTTACCTGTGGTATTGTAACAAAAAAAGGCTATAAGTAACAAGTCACGTTTTTTAAAAGGATAGATTGTCCACCACAATGTAGCTTCTACAACTATTTTCTGTTTAAAAAAAAAAAAATTGGTTTTATTTACGGTGTGTTATCTCCTTTTTTTCTCACATTCTAATATTGTAGATCTTGCCAGATTCATTTCAATTTTTTAGATCTTGGGGGCCTCCCCCCAAGATCCATATCAAGGCCTTTGAATTGTGTTAAAATGAGGCTCAAGGGCCTATTTATTGTTGAGAAACAATGGATAACCATAAACATCCAAAAACCTAACCCTAGGAGATGGAGCACCAAAACTATGGGCCTCGTTTGGGTAAATTGGTACATCAATCTTCCCGGGGACGTAACTTTGGCATACGATCTCCGTTTGGCATGAAAAATACCTCGTTAGAAATATCTATCCGAAGACTACAACTTTTGATGTGAGAAACATCAAAGGAACTTCCATGTTTCTCTTGGTGTTTCCAAAAAAAATTGTTTAGGGCCTCAAAACAACTCCGAAAGTTCAAGACCCAAAAAACTACTAAAAATAGTAAATTGTGCTACAATTAAGGAAACTGAAAAAATGAAATAAAAAATGGTGGGACCCTAAGTGGAATAGGCAGGTGGCCACCAATATCCACCTGGATCATTTTCCTCCCTCCTTAGGAAGAGATGGTCCCCATTGTGTTTAGTTCCTCCATGAGATGATGAAACTTCTACTGGACAAGAAAATAAGAGTTTCTCCAAATATCCAATGGACAAGAAAATATTTATAAAGAGTTTTTTATATTATATTAACACTTGGGAAGGGAACAAAGAATGATGTTACCAGTCCCCCTCAATGGGATGGGTTCTTGGATGTCTGTGTGGATGACCATTTCCTTCACCAAAATGTAATGCTTCCTTTCTCAGCAAGCTTGCATAATGGAATACATCTCTTTTTCATAAGTGGGATACTTCTGGACTAATTCAGATAGTGTCTCACTGTGATATGCCACTAGATGCCCCTAGTGAGTAAGAACTGCCCCAATAGCATAGTTAGAGCCATCTGTATTGATCTAAAATGGTTATTGCAAGTCTGGAAATGTGAGCATTGGGGAAAAATAGAGGCAATGTTTCAAATATACCAATGCCTTATATTGAGATTCAGACAAAAATAAATTTTATTTTTCTCCTCCCATGGTGACTTTACTCAAGGGCCAAGTGATATGAGAGAATCCCAACATGAACCTACAGTAGAAATTAGCAAGACTGAGGAATTTGTAGAGCTCTGTAAGAGTGGATGGGATGGCCAATCCAGAATGAATTAGATCTTGGCAAGATCCACATGCAGCCCCCACTAATCAATGTATCCTAGATATTGAACTTGGGTCATGCTAAAAGTGCACTTCTCCAAATTGGCACACAAATTGTGTTTCCACAATGTTTGGAGGACTTGTCGTATGTGGTGGAGGTGCTCTTCCCAATTATGGCTGAAGATGAGGATGTCATACAAGTACACAAATAAAAATGAGTTGGTGAATGACCACAAGATGTCATTCATAAACCTCATGAATGTTGCAGGAGCATTCGTCAACCCAAAAGGAATGACCAGCCATTCGAACAGACCCTCCTTGGCTTTGAAGGTAGTTTTCTACACATCGGATGGTTCGATTGGTACTTGGTGATACCTGGACTTCAAGTCGATATTGCTGAAATATTTTCCCCCCTTGAGTTGGTCCAGAAGGTCATCAATCCGTGAGATCGAGTACCTATTCTAGACAATGATCTTGTTAAACACCCGATAGTCAATATAAAGTCTCCAAGTCCCATCCTTCTTCTGCACCAACACGATCGGGCTCCCACAGGGCGATAAAATTGGCCGGATGTGTCCTTTCTGCAGCAACTCCTGAATTTTCCTCTTGATTTCATTGTTCTCCATAACAGAGCGCTAATAGATTGGTCCATTGGGAAGAAACGCATGTGGGGTTATATCAATGGGTTGCTTGACCTGATAGTGTAGAGGCACCACTACAAGCGAGGTGATGATGTCCCCGTACTCCTCCGTGACCTTCTCCATTTGTTGTTATCATGTGGAGGAGCCCAATTTGGAGGTCATGGCCACAATCTTCTTCTTTCCTTGAGGGTAGATTATCAGGAAAACAAATTTCCCATTTTTGGAAATGAGTTTACTGAAATCTTTTGCAGTAACCAAAGAGATGGCGACAGACAGTACTACCTCTGGTATCCTGTACAACTTATTTCCCAAAGTAGCAATAACATCGTGAGGTTGAGACTCATACACAACATGTCACTTCCACAAGTATGGTTGGCCTAATAATACATCACAAACATTAAGAAGGGCAATGTCACATAATACATCATCCATGAAGGGCTTGATGTTATAGGGAAGACGACACTGCTGGTTGACACGGAGATCTTGTCGTTGGTGAAGCCACTCAATGGTGTACGACTGTGGGTGTGCTATGGTCGACAAGTCTAGTTGCTTCACAACCTCTACTGGAATGAGGTTATTTTTGACCCCGCCATCGACAACAAACTATAGCGGGGAACCCTTTACCCACATTTGGGAATGGAAGAGGGGCTCCTAATCCTATGGATCTTTTGGTTCCTCCTTATGTATCTTCGTGGTGGAAACGGTGGCGTTGCACTCCAAATCGATAATTTATTCCCTTTTTCACTCCCCTTGCCGAGTTTTGATTCAGAGTCGAAGAATGCATCCAATTCAGAAGCCTTCAGCTTGACCACTAGTGACTTCTTGGCCCGTCACTCACTTGTGCTGTGAGTGGAGCTCTTATGAAACTCACACCACTTTCCCATGTCCTTATTTGGCTTCACAGAGTTGTTCTTTTCTTGCGGCTTTGGCGGGTTATCCTGGGATGCCCCGTCTTGGCTTTGTCCTTTGTTCTGCAGATTCACAGATCCAAAGTCTTACTTCTTCTGTTTGAACATATGCTAAATCTTGGCAGAATACCTGTATGTTTTACCAAGCGAGGAGATGTTGCGGAACTCCATTTCCTCCTAAATGTATCTGTGCAAACAACTGCGGTACTTTAGCACCAAATTTTTCTCCGGATCTTTGATACCCAATTTTGTGCGTAGGGTATGGAAAAAATTCATCAACTCATGCACATCTTGATCCCTTTGCTGCCGCAGCATAGTAAATTATATGTACTTGTCCTCATAAATCTCCACGAGATAATGTTATTCCTTGATGGAATCTAGGAAAAAATCCAAGAGGGTACGACAAAAAACAGAGAGGGTTCCCTCTCTTCCTTTTGCTCGCAGTAGGTTTCCCACTAGTCCTTGACATGGGGGGTGGCTTTGAGGAGTGCAAAAGTAATATTTTCATGGTTGGAAAAGTCATGAATTTGGAAATACCATTCTAATAGATTCAACCACCTATCTATGATGTCTGCTTCTATCTGGCCCTCAAATATGGGATTGTCAAAGTTTACTTGTACTTTAAACGTAGTTGCACCTCCACAGTTGTTGCTCGATGCACATGTGCTGCCGGTGGTGAGTCCTTGAAGAATCTGGGAAAAGTTATCCATCATCGTGTTTCTTTGTCTCTCTTGAGACTCCTCAAGGAATATTTTGATAGGATCTCCTTCTCCCTCATATTTCCTTTCATCCCCCATGGGCAACCATCCAGATTTGCGAGGATGATATTGCAAAGATTCAACCAGATCGAGCCCTAACTCTTTATACCCCGAACTCGTTAGGGACATCGAAAGAAGGATTGAGAAAGAGCAGATTGATCTAATACCACTAATCTGTATTGATGCAAGAACAAAATAAAATACATAAATACACATAAACATAGAGATGTAGCAGAAATAAGACTTCATTTCATTAATATCACATAACTGAAATATGCTTACAGATAGAATGGAAACAAAATAGCTAGGGCATTGGTAGCTTATCTATGAGAAGAGATTTGGAAGCTATAGGGCTCTGAAATGTGTTACAATGAGCCTCAAAGGCCTATTTATTATTGAGAAACAATAAAAAACCCTAAACATCAAAAAACCTAACCCTAGGAGATGAAACACCAAATTATGGGCCCCGTTGGGGTAAATTGGTACATCAATTTCCTCGGTTCGTAACTTTGGCATACGATCTCCATTTGACGCACATGAATACCTCGTTAGAAATATATATCTGAAGATTAAAACTACTTCTAATATCGATTCAAAGTGAATATTGAGTTTTTTAGGGCCTCAAAATGGCTCCGAAATTTCAGGACCTGAAAAAATACCAAAAATAGTAAATTGTGCTACAATTAAGGAAACTGAAAAAAATGAAAGAAACAATGGTGGGGGTATAAGTGGAATAGGCGGGTGGCCACCAATATCCACCTGGATCAAGAAGTAAGAAAAAAACCACCGTGTTGGTGGAATCGACCTCTCGAATGGTTGCAAACATAATTTTTTGTAACGAAATCCATTACATGACCAACCATATGTTTGTTAAGTTGATAGCTATGAAAGAAAATGGTTCAATGTTGGATGATTTCCACCTATATATTTTTTCAAGAGCATGAGAATGGTGGAATAGTGTGGGTGATTTCTTTACTTGATTTATAATCCATTTCTGACATATCAAATAAATTTATAGTTTAATTCCATGAACGCATCCTTGGAATTATTGAAAAAGGGTGTAACAACCACAAATTAAAATTTCAACATAGAATTGAGGTATTATTATTATTATTTTAAAAATATTGCATGATTAAATATTGAGGCAATAAGCCACTTATAAAAGGATGACTAAATGAAAGGTTGAGATCATGTTTTCTATTAATGGCATTTGTCATGGATGTTATGGTGGTGGCAATGTCTACATATATAACTTCAACAATTATGAATCTAGTTGTTTGGGTTCATGGAACAATGGTTATAGATATACTTATGTTAACTATGATGTCCAACATAAGAAAGATGAGGAAAAGGTCGAAATGGATGGCGTATTGTAGTTTGATATATCAAGCCAAAAATGATTTGGAATATTGGGTCAACCCAACATAACTAAAGTAGTTTGATAAAGCAAGGGAATCATTGAATATTAAAGTTGTTTTATGTATACAAATAGTTCATGGTACATGTAAAATTATGAAGATGTGCGATATAAATATGGTTGAATGAGCCATGTATAGGGAAGACGTCTTAGTAGACCAATGATTAAAGTGATTTAGTGCCCATGCATTTTGGTGGATGGTTGTTCCTTTATATGGATGTTCCTCTATATGGATGTCAACATCTTGGTAATGATTATAAATGCTTGTTTAAACCCAACATAAAATTTGCTGATTAGGAAGTTTTCAATTCATAATGGATCTTGTGTTGCGTAGGAGAACATATTGGTGAAAACCGTAGTTGGTTGAGATTAAGACAAGTATTCATTAAGGGCGAGTGTTGGCGTATTTAACTCCTACTTGTCTTAGGTGCAATTATTTGTTTGAGAAAGGGTTCGTTCCTAGTTCGTAGGAGGTTGTTGGAACTAGTTGTATGTGAGAGATTCTCTCCAACAAGATAATTTCTAGATTTTTGTAAGGTTGAGATATTTTCTCAACTCGTTGATTGTGCGATAAAGATAGTTTTTCCATATTGAACACTTGTTCATGTATTTATATATGTATTATTATTTTGATTAATTAAGAGAGTTATCTTATGTAATTCTAATTATTACTATTATTTTAATAATATGGGGCATTACATTCTCTCTTGTTTAAAGGAAATTTATCCCAAAGTTAATTTTAATCATGAAACTTATAATTTGTTTATTTATACCCATATCTTTTACACAACACCCTCTATTGTAACTAGTATAACAACCACCCAAGTGACCATAACATGCATCAAAAGTTACATCATAGTAGAAAGGAAAGTGGGAGAACCCTTAAGCTCTTCTTCCCCAACTTTTGAAACTAGGATTAGAGCTTATCATCCCTACCAGAGCCCCAAGGCTAATATGTCATTAACCATAAGGAAGATATGTATTTTAGTGCTAATATAGCCTAGGAATATTTAAAATTTGACCTAAAATCCCTCCACAACTGCTACAAGGTGAAACCCTATGCGTCGAAGTCTCACACAAAACTTCATCCCTTCTTCCATATTTAGATATAACAACTCTAATATCAAACACTAGGCCTTCTCAGGATGATTTCATATCCTATCGATAATTACACAACATAAAAGAAACACTAACATTAGAATTCGATTGGATTTATTCTCAACCCATAAGGTTTTATGTATTATGTCTTGTAGGTATGGTTTTTCACTATATCATGAAATAAAAAATCTCTCTCGATCCATTAGTGGATTTAATATGAATCCCCACCTCACATCATGCAACCATTGCATTATTTATATAATCATAACATTATTATATAATATAAAGTAGTATGCATTCTAACTCTTGCATGTCATCGTGAGAATACTACATCATTGTTATCACAACATCTTGAATAGTAAGACATCACATGTTCATGCATGGCATCATAAACATCTTATTAAGAAATTATATATAGTTATCACATGACATCGCATCATAAAATTTCATCATAATATTATAACATCAACATATATTTATCAAATACATAACATTACATCGACATATTAAATGAAACCACATATTAACATAAAATCATATCATAATACCATAAATATGATAATCACGCCAATACAATCACATGTAGAGAAAATAAACATAAAGAATATTATTTTCTTGATTCATCAACAAAATCGAGTTCATTAATTTTCATAACAAATGGATTCCCTCTATTACACTTAATACAAAAATACCATTATTTATATATTTGTGATTTATTTGACTAACTTAGTTTGTCTGATCTAGATCAACACTACTATTGGTGTCATGTTCTCATCAAGATATTGTTTGTTTTCCAAAAATCATTTCATTGTCTTCAATAGAAAAATGACAATTTATGAAATACGCATATTCTTCCTATCAATATGCTCTAAGTGTCATATAGTTATTTACATGCATATTTAAACTTCCATCTAAGCCATCATATATAAAGCCATAATCTCTAAGCATGTATTAGTTTGCCCCATAATGAAATTCAATGGAAAAATAAATGTTAGGCTTAGCTACCATGTGTGAAATCATCAATATCAAAATATAAATTCTCAAGCTTGTATATACTTTTATTGTTACCCAATCGTCCTTTCATCACTTTTCATCAATTGTCAATCCATTCTAGGACTATTATACATTGTAGCATGAAAAAAATAGGTCATTATTTTTTAAGTTATCATTGTTCTATCTTAGAATATCGACTCACCTTGATGCTGATCTAGTATTTCCAATGACCCTACTTGATTATTTTCCTCCAAAACACAATTACGTGCCATTCATTTTTTAAATAAAATCAAAGAAAAACATTGAAAACCCCAATTTTATTAACTACTCGATAAAACAGTCAACCTGTTCTACAATTTAATGAGGTTGGGTCGAAACTTAAAGAAAAAAAAATCGCTTACAACTCCCAACCTGGCTGGGGTCGACTATGCTAGGGATAAGTCAGGGTCGAGATCGATTGTTTAAATCTTCAAAAAAAAAAGAAGAAGGGCCAACCTATGGATCGGGCTGACCTCGCGTGATTTCGAATAAAAACACAAAAGTACTGCTCGTACACGGGTTGCGGCTTGATTTATCTTAATGAATAGAGCTAAAAATTTCCTCCAATGACCTGATTGTTAAATATACTCAAACTTTGTGCTAGTAACAAAGTTTTCACATTTTTCTTATTTATGCCTGGTCGTTATTTTATACAAATATGCCATGTACAAGTGATTACAAAAAATAATCTGTAGTCACAATAATAGAGGAACTCACCTGTGCAAATAGCTAATTCCAGATAACATGATCCCTGAGGAAATGGTCGCATTTACACACACATTTTTTCATTCAATCAACTACAAATGAACCTGATACTAAAATAACTACTAGGAAAAATATTCGAGCTGTGAGATTTCATCATTGCCGATTAAATTGATTTCAAAGGAAATTGGATACAGTGGCTTCCATTGGGCCCTAAAATAAATACTTAAACACAAATTTGATAACATATATAACATAGAATTTTGAAGCAATTCAAACCAAAATAGGAGAATCAGTAATCATGCCATAAGATAGTGCAAAATATCTTCTCCTTATTCAATCTCTCTCTTCAAAAATACACTAAAAACCACACACTCACACTCGCACTCTTTCATGCCATAAGATAGTGCAAAATATCTTCTCCTTGTTCAATATCTCTCTTCAAAAAGACACTAAAAACCACAGCTTCACACTCACACTCACACTCTTTCCTAGCTATCGAGACGCTCTCTCAGTCTACAAAATATATTTTTAATGCAAGATAATAATTAGTTCGGATACACTAATTGTGGATCTAATTCTTAAATCGAGAAAATATCCAAAATAATAAAACTTTTGCAATATCTTTAGGAATCAGCGACAACAAATTCCTATTTTATGATAACTACATAACAATGCCTAAATATTAGTTTTCCTAAATATACCAAACAATTAAATTAAATTTAAAAAATCCAATTTACTGATAGTAATGCTCCTGCATCACATCTACATAACTGGTCATTGGGCATATACACTTATTACTCTTCATAGAAGTTTTTTTCTCATCAATATTTAAGACCCAACTAAACACAATGTGTTTTTCCCTGATATAACTGGATCATTTTAGCCTTTAAATCTTTTCAAAATTTATCATTATTTTATTTGACATTCCCCACAAATTATAAGTTTTCATAACTTCCTATTTTTCCACTTTTAAATTTTAGATCTAAGGTATATGACCCTTACCAATCCTAGCTAAATGTCATTCATATTGTTCACTCCATTTTGACCATATCCTTAAGATAACTTGTCATATGAGAAATTGGCCTTTTTAATTATAATTACATAAATTTACTCTAGGATTTACTACATTCCATATTTTTCCTAGTACTTCCCTGCAATCCATTAGGTATAAATAAGGCACTTGTATTAACTACTCCAATCCTAACAATTGCATGGTGTTATTACTCCATTGGGTATCATGCTTAACTATCATGGATTCTTCTTTTTCTGCCAAAATATTGGTATTATGCTAAGGTGTTTCATCTTTTCTTCTTTTCACAAATTTTGTTTTGTATTTTTTCCTATCTGATTCACGAGTTTTGGATCCTAAAAATAAGATTTATTAATATCATGATGGTTAACTTCATTAATTGTTTGAAAATATTATTTTCCAAATAAAATTTACTTTTATATTGATCATGTTCTTATTTGGAAATATCCTACTATAATTTCACAACCTTTTTTTACACAATTATTCTTCCTACTTGATTTATGAAAATCAACATATTATAGGAAGCATATCAAATGGTGACTTCATCTTTGATTAATTATAAGTTGATATTTCTTCTTTCCTATTAGTTTCTTTTACTATATATTGTGGATATGAGTTTAATAATATTTCTATTTTGGTTTATCCCCATCTTGTAAAGGCATTTCGAGAGGCGTTCTACAACCAAATATAGGGTGGATGTGTGAGCCTTAAATGTGAAATATTAGATGTATAGGGTATATGTGTAGGCCTGAAATGTGACATGTGAGATGTTAGATATTTTTTGAATTCAATTTTTTTTTAATATTATAATTTTTTTTTTTATCAATAAAATTACCAACAAATTTTTTTAAATAAAAGAAAATAATATACATATCACATTAAGGCTTGAGATGTCAAACCTAACCCAGTATAGGGTGGATGTGTGAGCCTTAGATGTGAGATGTTAGATGTGTATAGGATATATGTGTAGGCCTCAGATGTGAGATGTTAGATGTGTATAGCGTGTATGTGTAGGCCTCAGATGTAATTCAAAAATTTTTATATTGTAATTTTGTTTTTCATTAATAAAATTACGAACAATCTTTTCTAAATAAAAGAAAATATAATATACATATCACATTAAGGCTTGAGATGTCAATAGTGAGATGTTTTTTAAATTCAATTTTTTCTATATATTGTAATTTTATTATATCAGGTTAAGGTGTGAGATGTCAGATGTGAGATATTTTTTAAATTCAAATTTTTTATATAATGTAATTTTATTGTTTATAACATTTTTTTTAAATAAAAGAAAATATAATACACATATGACATTAAAATATATAACACATAAATTAAAATAATGATTTCATAACCATTTTTAAATTTAATTAATAAGGAGATCAAAATTTAATATTTACAATGTAACAAGACTTTTAATCATGAATATTTATCATGGATATTATTAACTTCTAATTAGGATTTTTTACCATACCATGTGCCAATATCCAAAAGAGAAAGATAGAGAGAGGAAGAGGAGAAAAGAAAATCATAATACCATGGGCTAATTCCATGGTTTATCAATACCATGGGCCATCTAGGCTTTTGTTTATTATGTTATGGATCTAGGATTTTAATTATTGTGTTGCAGTACCATGGGCCAATACCATATCTTATCAATACCACATTCCCAAAAACCATAACTCATTTCAAAATCAAAATATTTTACAAATACTTTATTTTAATTTAATTTAATTTTATAACATTTTTTAATTAAATCTAAAATAAAAAAAGGTTATAATTACTTTTGAGGTATATATAAACCCTCCATAGTAATGAATACTAAAAATATTCTCATAGATAAAGCAAAGTGACTAACAATGATAGAAGAAAGATAGTGCATGATTCTTTTAAGTTTTTTATTATTGTAATTTTTTGAGGTGATTGATCCAAAATATAGGTTTAATATTTTACAACCAATTATGTTTTATTATTATTTAATTTAGATACTTTCTGAAATACAATACAATGGGATCATATTTAAGAGAGAGAGTGAGATGGAGGTGGAATAGAGTGGGGGAGAGATACAAAGAGGTGGGAGAGACAAGGAGAGAGAGGAAGGAAGAGAGAGAGGAAGAAAGAGAGAGGAGGGGGGAGAGAGGAAGAGAGAGGGAGGGAGAGAGAGAGATGGATTTGGAGGGGGGAAGAGAGTAAGGGAAGAACAAAAAAATTGAGAGATAGAGGTGGAGAGAGAGAGAGGGGCCAACAAGGAAGAGATGGATATGGAATGAAGTAGAGAGGAGATGAGGGAAGAGAGAGAAAAGGAGAGGGTAGAGATAGGGAAATAAGGGGAAGCAAGAGACATGGAGATAGATATGGAGGGGGAGAGAGGGGGAGAGAAAGAAGGAGAGAGGGAGGGAGATAGTGACAAAGTTGGAGGGTGGAGAGAGAGAGAGAGAGAGTATGTGATGGGGGGGAGAGATAGAGGGAGGTGGGAGAGAAAGGGAGAGAGAGGAAGGAAGAGAGAGAGGACTTGAGAGAGAGGAGAGAGAGAGAGAGGGGGGAGAGAGAGATGGAGTTGGAAAGGGAAGAAAGACATAGGGAGAGAAAGGTGGAGAGGCAGAGGGAGTTGGTGGACCCTGGTATTGCACCAAGAATGCTACAACTCCAGGGGTTGCCCTACTTTACTTTATTAACCCGAGGTTCGTACAAACTTGGAGGTGACAGTGCTATATACACAATAGATGCATTCTATTCATGTCATCCTCTTAAGCTCTACGAAAGGGTGCTAATTCTAAGGGTTCTCAGTGAAATATTTCACAGTTCAATGAAACTAAAATAAATTGCAGAAAAGAAAATGATAGGAAGTAAAATAATTTATCTTGCTGAAAAGAAATGGGAGAAATGAAACTAATCTAAATTTTTGAAAAGGAACGACAAAAAGGAAACTAATCTAAATTGTTGAAAAGGAATGATAGAAAGGAAACTAATTTAAATTACAGAAAGGAAAATAATTTAAACCACACTTAAATTGTCCAATCGACTAAACACACCCTACTCTATCTATCATGCTCCTATCTATTCAGCTATTCATGACCTAAGTCTAATTTGAAGAGGTGTTCTTTACAGTTTGGAGGAAAAAGGGCTAAAGAGGCTAAAGGAGGGCTTAACACATGAAATGAGGCTTAGAAGTGGAAAGCGAGGGTTTAAACCTGATAAATGATTTTTTGAAGTGAAAAGAGGCCTTGGAGCGGAATAATTCGAAAAGTGCGATGGCAGAGTGCGATAGAGGAAAGAAGTGCGATATGCGATATGTGAAATCGTAATCGCAATATCACAAAGTGAAAGCGGTAAAGGTTAACGGGAACACAAAAAAAGTGTGATTTACGATGTGCGATGCTGCAGATGATGTGGCAGTGGGACCGATATCGCAATTGCAATATCGCCAATTTGGAGCGGTAAGTGTTAAACGGAGAAGGGAAATGTTGCGAAGTGCGATGTGCGATGCGACGGAGTTATCACATCGGTGGAATGAGTGGTACGCGTTAAAATAAAAAGATAAACGGTGAGATGTGTGGTTGCGATGGGTGACGTGGCGGTGGGGTTGACGGCGAAGCGTGATTGCAATATTGCAATCGGAATTTGAAAGTGGTAAGTCCTAAAGAAAAAGGTAAACGGTGTGATTTGCGATTTAGAAATATCACAATCAGCGGAAACAAGCGGTAAGTCTTGAAGAAAAAGGGAAAATGTTGCGATTTACGATTTCACAATATCGCAATTGGAAGAAATAAGTGGTAAGACTTGAAGAAAAATGGAAAACTTTACGATTTGCGATTTACGATTTCGCAGTATCGCAATAAAAAAAAATGAGTGGTAAGTGTTAAAGGAAAAAGGAAAAGTTGTGGTGAGGGATCTGCGAAGTACGGTAGCGGGTATTTCGAGGAGGAATGGTGGAGGGCATGTTTCAATGGGTTTTGAATGGTTTTTAAGTTAGAAAAGGTTGCGAGAGCCGTGCAAAGAGAAATGAAGGAATATAAGCGTAACAGAGGTGGTCGGAAGCGTAACATAGAGATGGAAAATGAAATTCTTCAAATTTTTTGATGTTGATTCTTGCAAGAAAACCTGTGGATTCATGCACGGAAAAAATAGAAAAAAATGCGTGATAAAACAGTGAATAGAAATCAATTTTTTTGGTTTGTGGGAAAGTCAACCCTGGTTGAACTCTATGGACAAAGATGAGAGGGGAAGGCTTGACCACAATGTTTTGGTTTTTCTCCTCTATTCTATTACTCACAAGCAAATGAAAACTACAGCCGCATATTAAAAGAAAAACTAAACATCAATGAAACTATTTAAAAGCATAAGTAATTGAATGACATAAAGAAAACTAGCTAAATGGCATAAAGGAAAGAATCAAAACAACAGAGAAGCTGAGGCACATGGATTGGGCCCTAACCCACGAGCTTAGCTCTCTGAACTTAAATCAGTCGAATGAAATCATTCTGCTCATATCATAAAATAATAACCTCATACATATCTGAAAGTTTGATCACTGAGTAAAATAATAAAAATCTCAATAGCTTGCAACAAAGTTTCAACTAGAACTGATTGGAATTGACTAAAATTAACTAATTCTTCCTAGCTCTAGCTCTACTCTCTTTATTCTATAGGGTAGCCACCAAGAGCTCCCTAAAATAGGTAATGAGTTCACTTGACTCCAAGTGAAGTATGACTTGAGTTCACTTGGTCTTGAGTTTCTTGGCTACCTCTGGATTTAGAAATGCCAGAGGGGATCTCATGAGGATCATTTTTCTACCTTTGAGGGTGGAAAAGCCCCTTGAATCTCTCCAAGATTTCTCCCTAATTTCCTGGTATTATTCACTCTTGATCTTCCAATGGTAGGGAGAAAGTCCCTAAATTATCTCCTTCTCCAAATCTTCATAAACATGCCAAATATTCTCACAATATTCTACAAAAATAACCAATATTAGGCACAAATATGCAATTACCTTTAAACCTTCCTAAGAAAATATTAAAGCATAAGAAAACATTAGTAAGTGCAAAAGAAGAGATTTAATATATCTTTTCATGTGCATAAGGAAGGTAGATGGGCTTAAGAAAGGTTATATGGGCCTTATTTTATGTCCAATTTAGTGGCCCATCATCACCCCCCTACTGAAACTGTTGCTCATCCTCTGAGCAACCTATTCATCCTCCTTGCCTTCTGGTTCTTCCTGCATGCTAGCTTATTTCATTTTCTGTTTATTGGCCCATGCGATGCTCCTCCTGTTAATATTCTTGCATTTATTCTCGTAGGAGATTCATGGAGGTCCTCAAATTGCTTAAGAAAATATGTTTTTCATGCGAAGAGGTGGTGGATCCACCTTTATTTTAGTTTATTCTTTTTTTTTTTAAATTTCATGCAGAATAAAATCACAGTTCTTTTTTCTGTGTACTGAGTTCACCCTTGGTCACCCCTTGGTACTCCTTGTCTTCCATTACAATGAACTACTTACTACCCACTTTCTCAAGTCCTTTTTACTTTTGTCTTATTCCTCTTCATGGCGGAAAAAGTGAGGCTAGTTGCTAGATAAGGCTGAGGTTGCTCTGCTACTGATTTTGGTTATATAAAAAAATTCCCTTCTCACTCTTTTAAATTTTTTCTTAGGCTAAAATAGATTCAAATAAAGGGTTAGATGATTGCATACCTGAGCCTTACCATTGATTTGTTTTTGTAGGTGATATTGAAGCTGCTACTGAAGCTGCATGTGGCAATCTACTTGAGGTCCTTTTGGAGCTTCTGAGCATAGGAGGAGGAAGTCCAAGTGTGACTACCTTTGACTAAAGTGTTGACCAAAATTTATTTTTGTGCCAACTTGCTGTTTTTCTGCTTGCAAAGATTGGAGAGCACCTGCATTCATTAGAGAGAGATACATGGAGAAATGCAATTTTTTTTTTTTTTGTAAGGTCCACTAGCTGCCCCAATGAGGTTTTCAACTAGTAGGTCTGCCTAGGCACCTCAAAGGATGTTTTCAGCTAGGATCTTTTATCTTTTATCTTTTTTCTTTAACCTAATGACCGCCTCATGGAGATTTTCAATAAGTGAGCCAATCTCAGACGCCTCAAAAGAGTTTTTCACCTGAGATACTTCCAATGGAGCCATGTACACATCAAGATGACAGATAAAATCATGTGCACACTTGAAATACATGCTTTGACATGTACCTAAATATGAGAGATGAATTTCTTTGACTGGGATTGTATCAAGTACTGTTGGAGAAGAGTGTGTTCCTGCAACTTAATGACTATTTGGAACCATATTTCAATATAGTTCTGATGTCCTTGGTGTAATTGCTGAGTTGGATCACCTTGGATGTCCTCTTCTATTATGACATTCAAATCTTCCTCTTTTTGCTGAGTGCTTTGTTGAACACATGGACGAAATGTTGGTAAACATCAAGAAAATTTCTTAACATCTGATTATGATGTTGGCTCTTCATCAAGTGCGGCCCTCAATCTTTTGATCTCCTTATTTGGATCTTCTTCTTCTTGATGTTGTCTTTCAATGACATTAAGAAAATATCTTCTTTGCAATACCTTTCTTGAACTAAGATGCAGATCATTTAGATCAAGAGGATATGTTTGGGAGTGTTGTACCTCAACATTGTAAGTGGGCTGAGATACTTCATGGTGTGGGTTTGGAAATGGTGGTACAGGTAGTTGAGTGGGGGTGGATATATGAGATGGATGTGGTTGAGGTTGTGGTTGTGGTGGAGGTGGATGGTAGGGATAGCATGGAGTTGGGTATGGGGGATATTGAGGGAAATATTGCAGATGTTGAGGATTTTCCCAATAACGACCTTGCCAAGCATGTTGCCAAGATTGGTTTTGGGGTTGAGGTGGCCAAGGTTTCCAAGGAGGGAGTGTGTCCCAATTAGTTTGAGATGGATGTGAATAAGCTTGAAATTTTGAAGTGGGTCCTTTCATCATATCAATTTGACTAGGCTGCCAGGGTCTCCTTAGAGCTACATAACATAGCTTCTTTGATGATTTACTTGCACCATTGTCTTCCTGGTAAACTTCTTTAAACCTGGGGAATGATGAACAACATTGAGTAGCATATGATTCTGCATGGATAACAAAAATATCAACATATTCTTTTTTCTCATTTTGCATTCTTAATATTTCTACTTGTTCACTTAGATTGCTAAGAAATTTTGTTTTAAAGTTATCAAGAAAATTTCCAAGTTCATCTTGCCTTACCAATGTTGATGCTGACTTACTTACTCGTTCCCTTCCTCTTGATATGCGTTTTCATGTTTCACAAATTTATTCAAATGAAAATTGATATGCATCTCCTTTACTCATGATATTAAGGAGATCAATCAACTCTTCCCTAATTGTTCTAAGTAAGAGGGTTTTCAGTGTGTCAAATCCTAGATGATGCAATTTTTACCTCTTAACATTATACATGAACCTCTCTATTAGATCCTCAAGGATCTCATCCTCTTCTTGGTTCATTCTAAAAATTTCTTCTCTAAGATCACGACCTTTATATTTTTCTAGAAATATCTTTTTCATATCATTCCATGATCTTATTGAATTAGTACCTAGACTCATGAACCATTTAAGAGATCTATCCTTCAATGTTGTAGGAAAAAATCTCAGTTTTTGAGTGTGTGATAAGTAGCCACAAGACCTACAAAGTATCTCAAATTCAAAGAGAAAATTTTCCGGATCCTCTTTCTTCATACCATGGAAGTTGGGAAGGAAAGATGGAGGGATGTTCTTCATATGTACACTGATGTCCATATCTTGAATGGGAAACCCAATAAGATCTTCTTCATTTTCATCATATCCATCCATCTCTTCTACCTTTAAAAGTGTATGGTGGTGTGGTTCTTACTGCACCACGTGGTCAAGTGGGGGATTGGTTGGTATTGGAGAAGTATTTAAAAAATAAATAAAAAAATTCTAAGTATCCCTACTCCTATGAGGCATGAAAATCAGATATTTTTGTATTTTTTTTTAATATTTATGAAATGAAATGAAAGAAAAGAAAGCATAAAAAATGTTAAAAACAAAATCAAATCATCCAATAGACACCTCCCCGGCAACGATGCCAAAAAGTGGTGGACCCTGTTATTGCACCAAGAGTGTTGCAACTCTAGGGGTTGCCCTACTTTACTTTATCAACCAAGGGTTCGTACAAACTTGGAGGTGACAATGCTATATACACACCAGATGCATTCTATTCATGTCATCCTCTTCCACTCTACGAAAGGGTGCTACTTCTAAGAGTTCTCAGTGAAGTCTGTCACACTTCAATGAAACTAAAATAAATTGGAGAAAGGAAATGACAGGAAGGAAGCTAATTTTTCTTGCTGAAAATAAATGGTAAAAAGGAAACTAATATAAATTGCTAAAAAGGAACAACAAAAATGAAACTAATCTAAATTATTGAAAAGGAATGAAAGAAATGAAACTAATTTATATTGCAAAAACTAATTTAAACCACACTTAACTTGGCCAATTGGCTAAACACACCCTACTCTATCTATCATGCTGCTATCTATGCAAATATTCGTGACATAAGTCTAATTTGAAGAGGTGTTGCTTGCAGTTTGGAGGAAAAAGGGCTAAAGAGGCTAAAGAAGGGCTGAACACATGAAATGAGGCTTAGAAGTGGAAAGCGGGGGTTTAAACCTGATAAAAGGTTTGTTGAAGCGCAAATAGGCCTTGTAGCGAAATATCAGAAAAGTGTGATGGCGGAGTGTGGTAGAGGACATAAGTGCGATATGCGATATGCGAAATCGTAATCGTAATATCGAAAAGTGAAAGCGGTAAAGGTTAACGGGAACACACCAAAAATTTTGATTTACGATGGGCGATGCGGTGGATGACATGGTGGTGGGACAAATATCACAATCGCAATATCGCCAATCTGGAGCGATAAGTGTTAAAGGGAGAAGGGAAATGTTGCGAAGTGCAATGTGCGATGTGGTAAAGTTATCGCATCGGCGAAATGAGAAGTAAGCGTTAAAAGAAAAAGGTAAATGACTCGATGTGTGGTTGCGATGGGTGACTTGGCGGTGGGACCTTTGGCAGAGCGCGATCTCAATATCACAATCAACGTTTGAAAGATGTAAGTCTTAAAGAAAAAGGTAAACAATGTGATTTGCGATTTCGCAATATCGCAATCAGCGGAAACAAGCGGTAATTCTTGAAGAAAAAGGGAAAATGTTGCGATTTGCAATTTTGCAATATCACAATCGGCGAAAATGAGCAGTAAATATTGAAGGAAAAGGGAAAACATTGCGATTTGCGATTTGTGATTTCGCAATATTGCAATCGGAAAAAATGAGCGGTAAGTGTTAAAGGAAAAAGGAAAAGTTGCGGTGAGCAATCTGCGAAGTACGATAGCAGGGATTTCGAGGAGGAAAGGCAGAGGTCGCGTTTCAATGGGGTTTGAATGGTTTTTAAGTTATAAAGGGTTAAGACAGCTGTGCAAAGTGAAATTAAGGAATAGAAGCATAACAAATGTGGTTGTAACACAGAGACGGAAAATGAAATTCTCCAGAAATTTTGATGTTGATTTCTGCAAGAAAACCTACAGATTCATGCATGGAAAAAACATAAAAAATGCGTGATAAAGCAGTGAACATAAATCAATTTTTTGGCCTATGGGAAATTCAACCATGCTCGAACTCTATGGAAAGAGATGAGAGGGGAAGGCTTGACCACAATGTTTTTGTTTTTCTCTTCTATTCTATTATTCACAATAAAATGAAAACTACAACAGCATACTAAAAGCAAAACCAAAAAACAATGAAACTATTTAAAAGAAGAACTAATTGAATGACAGAAATAAAACTAGCTAAATGGAAGAAAGGAAAGAATGAAAACAACATAGAAGTTGAGGCACATGGATCGGGCCCTAAACCACGAGCCTAGCTCTCAGAAATTAAATAATTTGAATGAAATAAATCTACTCATTTCATAAAAGAATAACCTCATACATTTATGAAAGTTTTATCACTGAGTAAAATAATAAAAAACTCAATAGCTTGCAACAAATTTTCAACTAGAATCAACTGGAATTGACTAACATTGACTAACACTTCCTAGCTCTAGCTTATCTCTCTTTATTCTATAGGGTAGCTACCAACAACTCCCTAAAAATAGGTAATGAGTCCACTTCACTCGAAGTGAAGTATGGATTGAGTGCACTTGGTCTTGAGTTGCTTGGATGCCTTTGGAATTCGAATTGTTGGATGGGATATCATGAGGATAATTTGGTTACCTTTGAGGGTGGACAACCCCCTTTAATATGTCCAATATTTCTCCCTAATTTCCTGATATTCTTCACTCTTGATCTTCCAGTGGAAGGGAGCAAGTCCCTAAATTATCTCCTTCTCCAAATCTGCATAATCTGCCAAATATTCTCACAATATTCTACAAAAATAATCAATATTAGGCACAAATATGCAATTACCTTTAAACCTTCCTAAGAAAATATTGAAGTGTAAGAAAACATTATTAAGTGCAGAAGGAGAGATTTAATATATATTTTCATGTGCATAAGGAAGGTATATGGGCTTAAGAAAGGTTATATGGGTCTTATTTTATGTCCAATTTAGAGGCCCATCAGGAGTTACAAGAGAGAGAGAGAGAGAGAGAGAGAGAGAGAGAGAGAAGGGAAAGATAGAGAGAGGGAGAGGAAGAGGGAGAGAGAGTGAAATAAATAGATATGGAGAGAGAGTGTGTATATGTCGGGGGTGAGAAGGAGAGACAAGGGGAGATATAGATATATATGGAGGGTGGGGGAGGGAAGAAGAGAGAGGAAAAGAGAGGGGGGAGGAAGAGATATATATATGGAAGGAGAACTAGAATAGAGAGATAGGGGGAGGGAGAGAGATAAGGGGAAGAGAGAAAGAGAGAGAGAGAGGAAGAGGAAGAGAGAGGGAGAGAGAGAGAGGTAAAAGGATAAATATGGAGAGATAGTGTTTATGTTTGGGGATTGAGATAAATAAACAATGGGGGATAGCGATATATATATATATATATATCGAGAGAGAGAGAGAGAGAGAGAGAGAGAGAGAGAGAGAGAGAGAGAGAGAGAGAGAGAGAGAGAGAGAGAGAGAGAGAGAGAGAGAGATTGTATGTTTGTGGGCTGATATAGAGAGATAAATGAGAGACGGAGAGGGATATAGAGATATATATGCACAAGGTGAGAGGGAATAAGAGAGAGACAAAGAGAGGGAGGGAAAGAATATATATATATATATATATATATATATGGAGAGAGAGAGAGAGAGAGATGTGTTTAGGAGGCTGAGATAGAGAGACACATAAGGAGAGATGGAGGGAGGTATAGATATAGATGACATGGGAAGAGAGGGAAGAAGAGAAATACAGATAAAGAGAGAGAGAGATGGGGGAGAGAGAGAAGGAGAGAGGAATGGAGATGGACATAGAATGGAAAGTGGAGAGAGAGAGAATGTTAGGTCCCTATATTACTAGTATATTCCCTTATTATTGTTAGTGTAACCCCCTTATTGTTATTATTGTACCCTTGTAATCCCCATATTGTTATTATTGTGCCCTTAAATTATTAATGTTAGGGCGGCTAGGATTACATTGTGGCCCCATGGACTCCTATATATAGAAAGGAGGTTTTGTAATTTGTATCATGCAAGAATTGTTCATTTATGTAATGTATTGGAGGTTTCCCCCTCGAAGTGGCTTATTTATAAGGTGTTGATATCTATTTTATTCTATTTTTGGAGCTGGCTTCACAACATTTGGTATCAGAGCTTTGGATTCTAGGGTTTCACTGCTCTAAACAGGTCATCGTGGCATTTTCACTATAACTTTTTTTTCTATGAAGGTTAAAAATCTGAAATTTTTAGGGTGCGAAGCCAAAATCTTGAGGAAACTCATCACAAAATTTTAGATCTTGGTTCGCAATATTTTTGGAGATATGATCTATGGAAGGTAGTGCTTTTTCAAGTTCCTGAATTTCATCTCAAAGAGGTGATCGTGGGAAAATATTCATAACTCTCTCTCTGAGCATCGGATTTGAGTGTCGTAAAAAGCGGTCACAAGTGAATAGATTTTAGTTTCTTTTCTATCAATTTCATAGCAAAAGGATGAAACAGTGATACATGGAATGTTGTACAAGTTCGCTCTACTGAACTAGTCCATAATTAGGTCATTGTGGGAGATTGGACATAAATTTGTCTTAGAGAATCCAAATCAGGTCAGACTTGTGGCATTCAAAAGAGAATTTAGAGGGCTACCTCAGTGCTAAATTTCAGATATTGAAGAGCCACAATCACATAGATAATCCAATTTCAATATCGAGCTCCTAAAAAGCAAGAAAAAGGTGTGTATTTTTTTTCTGAATTGCATAAGTCTTGTTTGAAGAATCAATTTGAATTGATTACTAGGGTGTATTGTAGAATAGATATCAGTATTGGGTTGTAAAAAATGACTCGTAAAAATAATTCAACACCCATCAAGCCTTCAGAAGGATCTACTATGACTCATGAGGATGAAGAATTGCAACATGATGTATCAAAATTACAAGAGCAAGTGCACCAAATTTCGCTCTCGCAAAGAGCATCAAAAAATGAAATGGAAGTTTTGAAGAAAGGCATGGAAGAGAATATGGATGGTTTGAAGAATAATATGGATGGTTTGAAGAAAGGTGTGGAATCTAAGATAGATGGCATGGAAGCTGGCATGGAAGCTAAGATCGATGAAAATATGGAAAACATGAAGAATGATCTAAAAGAAGACATGGAAGGTTTGACAAAGTTGATACAACAAATGTTTCCTAGTGGTGAAAAGATAGTAGAGGAAACTCATGATGAGAACAAAATAAATGCTAATCGTGATTTCATAAACTCTAACGTTGGCGGGAAGAACCACCATATTCCAAAGATGGATATGAGGAAGTTTGATGGCAAGGATCCCGTAACATGGATACTACAGATGGAGCAATATTTTGATCTCAATAATGTGCAAAACACACAAAAGGTATGAATTGCAACTTTACATCTAGAACAAAATACATCTGTATGGTATCGATGGCTTTTCTCCCGTAAAAAAATTGTCACTTGGTCAATTTTTACGGAGGAAATGATAGCACATTATGAGGATACAAAGAGCAACACCTTCTTTAGTCAATTGATAAATCTCAAACAAAAGGGTTTAGTGGGGGTGCACATTGAGGACTTCCAAAAATTGAATATAAGGGTAATTGATATTACAAAGGAACACAAGATTGATCTCTTCATAGGTACTTTAAAGGATAGCATCCAACATGAAGTTCGCGTTTTGGAACCTGATTCATTGGAGAAGGCATTCAGGTTGGCAAGAAAAATTGAATGTAAAATTATGGCAACAAGGAAGCCCACCACTCACTTTTATAAAGAGGGAAGTGTTGCTACTCCTAGATTTCAAAAACCTACAAGGTTGACACCACAACAATTGGAAGAAAAAAGAGAAAAAGGGCTTTGCTACAATTGTGATAGAAAATACACTAAAGGTCATAAGTGTGCTGAGAAGAAATTATTTTACATAGATTGCGAAGAGGAAGAAGAAAATGAAAAATAAGAGGATATACACTAGGAACCAACCCTAGAAGAGGAAGAAATGAGTCTGATCATATCATGTAATGCATTGGCAGGAATTACCACTCCTCAAAATCTCAAGATAGAAGGACATATCAAGAAGAAAAAGGTAATAGTGTTGATTGATTCAAGTAGTACCCATAATTTTATTCATTGTAAGGTAGCCAAGGAATTGAATTGTTTTCTATACCCAGCACCAGAATGTCAAGTGATGGTTGCAAATGGAGGAACTATAAATTGCTCTATAAAATGCCATAATATCAAGCTAACCATGGGGGAATATGTATTGAATAGTCCAATGCTTTCCATTCCTATGGGAGGTGCTGATGTTGTACTAGGAGTACAATGGTTACAATCTTTGGGGACGGTAGCTTTTAATTTTCAAGAACTTTTATTGAAATTTTTTTCAGAAGGAAAGGAAGTCGAATTACGGGGTATTGAAGGGAAGCCAGGAAGGATAATAAGCTCTAATTTCATGACAAAGCTTCTAAATAAAGAAAAATGAGGCGTAATTGCACAATTATGCTCACTAGAAGTTCCGACATCAAAATCATCTATTTCTGCAGATCTCCAACAAGTCTTGGACAATCATTCTAAGGTGTTTGAAACTCCCAAAGGACTCCCACCTATTCGTGATCATGATCATGCTATTCATTTGATTCCAGGAAGTGTTCCTCCAAACATCAGGCCTTATAGATATCCTTACTTCCAAAAAAGTGAAATTGAACGTATGATTGCAGAAATGTTAGAGGCGGGTATAATTCAACCTAGTCAAAGTTCTTTCTCTGCTCCTGTAGTATTGGTACACAAGAAGGATGGATCATGGCGAATGTGTCCAGATTATAGGGAGCTCAATAAGCTCACCATTAAAAATAAATTTCCCATTCCTGTGATTGATGAATTATTGGATGAATTACATGGAGCAATTTATTTTACCAAGTTGGATCTTCGTTCAGGATATCATCAAATTAGAATGAAGACTGAAGATATTCCAAAAACAGCATTTCAAACTCATGAGGGTCATTATGAATTTTTGGTCATGCCTTTTGGCCTTACCAATGCACCTTCTACATTTCAGGGGTTGATGAATTCCATTTTCAAACCCTTCCTTAGAAAATTTGTGCTAGTATTTTTTGATGATATACTAATCTACAGCAGGTCTTGGAAGGATCATGTTGAACATGTTGACGGGGTGCTCAAACTATTGCAGGAGAAACAATTATATGCAAAAACATCCAAATGTTTCTTTGGAGTACAAGAGGTGGAATATCTGGGTCATATTGTATCTCACGAGGGTGTTAAGGTAGACCCTAACAAAATTAAATTCATTAAGGAATGGAAAGTCCCCACAACCATAAAGCAGTTGCGAGGATTTCTCAGGTTAACAGGGTATTATCGCAAGTTTGTTAAAAATTATGGGAGAATAGCAGCACCTCTAACAACATTATTGAAGAAAGATGCATTTTCATGGACTCCTGAAGCAACTAAGGCCTTTGAACATCTTAAAGAGGCAATGTGCCTAGCACCAGTCTTAGCTACACCAGACTTCACAAAAACCTTTATTGTGGAATGTGATGCCTCAGGAAATGGAATTGGTGTTGTTTAATGCAAGAAGGAAGACCCATTGCTTTTGAAAGTCGTCCAATCAAAGGAAAGTATTTACAGAAACCTATTTATGAGAAGGAAATGTTAGCAATACTGCATGCACTAAAGAAATGGAGAACTTGCCTAATGGGAAGACACTTCAAGGTAAAAACTGATCATGATAGTCTTAAACACTTTTTGGAACAAAGACTATCTTCAGAAGAGCAGCAAAAATTGGTCACAAAGATGTTGGGTTATGACTTTGAAATAATCTACAAAAAAGGAAAGCTTAATGTTGTTGCAGATGCACTCTCAAGAAAGAATGAAGAGTTGGAAGCATTGCTTTGTGCCATTTCTATTATCCAACCAGATTGGATAACTGAAGCAAGAGATGAATGGAAGAAGGACAAAGATGTATGGATACTCATTCAAAAGTTGCAGCAAGATCCTAGTACATCTGATACATTTAGTTGGAAAAATGATTCCTTATGGTACAAAGACCGCTTATATCTTTGTAAGAATTCCCAACTAAAACAAAAGATTCTTCTGGAATTGCACACTTCTCCTTTAGGAGGACACTCAGGATTTTTAAAAACTTACCACAGGGTGAAGAAAGTATTTTTTTGGGATGGCCTTAAATCTGATATTCGAAAGTTTGTGGCGGAATGTTTGGTTTGCCAGCAGAATAAAGTGGAAACAATTAAGACCCCAGGACTTCTACAACCTTTATCCATTTCAAGTCAACGTTGGGAGGAGATTTCAATGGATTTTATCACAGGTTTACCTAAGTCCAAAGGAAAGAGTGTCATCATGGTGGTAGTTGATAGACTTACCAAGTATGCACACTTTTGTGCATTATCTCATCCATTTAAAGCAAGTATAGTTGCTACTACATTTATGGACACAATTCAAAATATACATGGATACCCAAGGGTTATTGTGAGCGACAGAGATCCCATTTTTACTGGAAATTTTGGACGGAGTTATTTTCTTGTTTTGGTACTCAATTAGCCCATAGCTCATCTTATCATCCTCAATCCGAATGTCAAACTGAGATAGTAAATAAATGTTTGGAAGGATATCTTCGTTGTTTTGTATCTGATAAACAAACACAATGGGTCAAGTGGTTACCTCTCGCTAAATGGTGGTATACCACTTCCTTCCATACTGCAGCAAAAATGACCCCATTTATGGTACTTTATGGATATCATCCACCATCCATCACATCATATTTAAGAGAAAATTAGAAGGTTCAAGCAGTGGAAGATCACATCGAGCATCAACAAGAAGTTCTCCAACTCTTAAAGGACAACCAGAATTTGGCACAAAATCGATTGAAGCAACAGGTAGATCAACATCGTAGTGAGAGAAGTTTTGATGTAGGAGACTGGGTATTTTTATGGATACAACCATACAAACAAATGTCCCTCAAGCAAGCTAAGAAGGATAATAAATTATCACCAAAGTACTATGGTCCTTACAAGGTGTTGCAAAATATTGGTAATGTGGCATAAAAATTGGAGCTTCCTGCTTCTTCACGAGTGCATCCAATTTTCCATGTTTTATGCTTAAAGAAGGTTATAGGTGAAAATCTTCCAGTTCAAACAATATTGCTAGAACTTTATGAGGAAGGAAAAATCATATTGGAACCTAAAGCGGTCACATAAACCAGAGCTCGACAGCTACGTAATAGATCAATTTCAGAGTATCTCATCAAGTGGAAGAACTTACCACTGAAGATTCTACATGGGAGGATGAGAATTTTATACAGAAGCACCTAGAGCTACTCAAGTGTTGAGAACAACACTTTTTTGAAGGAGAGGGGCATGTTAGGTCCCTATATTACTAGTATAGTCCCTTTATTATTGTTAGTGTAACCCAATTATTGTTATTATTGTACCCTTGTAACCCCCATATTGTTATTATTGTGCCCTTAAATTATTAATGTTAAGTTGGCTAGGATTACATTGTGGCCCCATGGACTCCTATATATAGAAAGGAGGTTTCGTAATTTGTATCATCCAAGAATTGTTCATTTATGTAATGTATTGGAGGTTTCCCCCTCAAAGTGGCTTATTTCTAAGGCGTTGATATCTCTTTTCTTCTATTTTTGGAGCTGGTTTCACAACAGTGAAGAATAAAATGACACACAAAGACAAATACATATATAGAAGTTAGATCTAGAAATTCATGAATATTTTGGTTTTTCACTAAAATATATGTATTGATCTTAGTGTAGGTGTTGATTTCTAATATAGTTGATCACTTACACTATATGCTTTGATTCAATGTAGATGTTGATTTCTAATCCTATTTGATTTTTTGCACTAGATGCATTGATTTTAGTCTAGATGTTGATTTCTAATGTGATGCAACTAGATGTATGATGTACATTAATTTCAAAGTAATTAGATTAATATTGTGCATTGATTTTAGTGTAAGCACATCTCTATCCCCTCCATCTATAGCTATATATCCCATTGTCTCTCCTTCTTTATCTCTCTATCTCACCCCCAAACATACAAACTCTCTCTCTCTCTCTCTCTCTCTCTCTCTCTCTCTCTGTATATATATATATATATATATATATATATATATATATATATATATTCCTCCCTCCCCGCCTTTGCCTCTCTCTTATTCCCTCTCTCCCCCCTCCATCTATATCTCTATCTCCCCTTGTCTCTCCTTCTCACCCCCAAAACATGCGCACTCTCTCTCATGAAATGAATTGACTTCGGTGTTACATTAATTCATCCATAAATTCAATACTTGAATTTCGATCCTTAATAAAATTTTCACTTAATTGAAATGTTTGTTTCCTAAAATTGTAAAATATTTTAATTGGATACATTCTTATTATTCCTATTTTCCATCATTCAACATTTTTAATCACTTTGCATTCAAATATGGTAATAGAAAATAGCTACCATTGAAAATTATTTGGGGTTTAACACTCCATAAATCACCATGATTGAATTTGGAGAAAAATACTATTAATATTGGAAAGCAACATAGACAAGGTAAGATAATTATTTCCTAGGAATTATTGGGAAAGCAAGGATTACTCACTAACACAGGTAGTTGATTGAGAGCTTAGGGTATCTGGTTGCAAAAATACACGGTGCATTTTAGCTTATGGTTGGGTGGAGAGTGGTCCCAAACACAATTGTTGATGTAGCAAGATCAAAGTTTTGTTCATGAGAACTTGATTCTCACATGTTGTAAGTAAGTTTCATTTTTTCAACTTCAATGTATTATTCCAACCAATAAACTCTTGTGTAGATTATGGAATTATTAACAAAACATTATTTATGTTTATCAATCAATATTTATGAATTTCTGTACAATTTTGATATATTTATGTTTAACATTTACGATATTACATAAGTATCATTTAAAATAATATATTTCAGGATGAAAAATATTGTTGTGGTCAGAAAGATAAAAAATTTGTGTATAACAATGTAATGTTTACAGATAAATTTGGTTCTTCAACTTTGAGGTACTATTCCTCTACTCACCTCTCATGTGGATTATCTCATTGTTAACAAAATATTAATTATCTGACCAACCATCCTATATCTATCTTAACCTTGGATCTATCAAACTCTAAGATGGATCAAATATCTTGAGGTGAAAACCTCTTTTTTTAGTGAAAAAATCCAGGAAAGGTTTGCACCTTGAGAGATTTTATCCCTCTTAGAGCTTGATAGATCTAGGGTTAAGATGGATCTAGGATGGTTTCAGTCATGTGTGTTTATACAAAATTTTTTGAACATCTAATTTTTTTATCATTTTAAATATGCTAAATATGTCTAAGATTAATTTGTTCAATTTAATTTAATTTTTATTAGTTACCTCAGCCTTTTTTTTGTAAGATTGGTAATACTGTTTTTTCCATTAATCTAACAACAAGTTACAACCAGTTTGAAATATATTTAGGTGGCCTCAACTTTACCTTTGGGAAATCAAGTTTGTTGGCCACCTAATGGCATGGTATGACATCCAAAAAAATTATGTTTTAAGTCTTTCTAATCGCTCAATATATGAATGTATGCCTATGCATATCCTACCATCTACTTGCCTAATGGAATAAATTTTTGTACATGGAAATGTAAAAGCTATCTAAATAGTAGTAAACAACATCAATAACTTCAGAAAAAACTTCATAATAGATAATCTGCTTCCTCAGCTGAAGCATATTTCACAGGTGCCAGTTATTTTGCAGTAAATCTTGGGAGTTTTTTTGGAGAGAGAATGCAGGGTAGGTGGTTATCTACCTGCCAGAGGCACCCATCCTACTTCTGCATTTGGAACTAGAGTTTCTAGAAGTCTTGTTTGTAGTTCAAAAAACTTGTATACCAGTGGCCATGCTCATAGAAATCTGTTCCAAGGAATCTCCCAAAATCCCTTTCATAGACCAATAAGGAGATAAGTTATATTTAAACTGTGTTACATGGCCTTGAGTATGCCAAGATCGAGAACCAATATCCTCCAATCATCAGCATCAATTTCCATTGAATCTGCCTCGCAGTTCAGCTACACCTCCCATTCCTCAATCAATTATCTTATTTCCTTAGCTGTGTTTTTGTGACAGGCTTCTACAACGTCATTGATGATTCTCATGGTGGAATTTATGCCTCTCATCTTGCCACCGAGTGAATTGGAATGACCCTATGCCTACCTACCTTTGTTATTCCTGCCATGGCCCCTCGGGGTCGGGCTTTGGGTTCGAGTTGCCGCACGATCCATGGTTGTTGTTTTAGGGATTGAGGATAAGTTATATAGCTGAGTACTCATAGGTGGTATACCAATCCCACAACAACCCAACTTTCGAATCCTGTTAAAAATCTATCCACCTATCCTGATACCAACAAAAAACCATAAAACCAGAATAGGGGTCTTAACGACATTTCTTTCTCTGCAAAACATTTTAACAGTGTTCCCCGAAATAGGCAGAGGTTTCATCATATTACACTGAGACTAATAATCAAACACCAGACATTCATTGTAAATCATATGGGCCTGGAGACCACAATGACCTGCATTTTTAAGAGACAGACACGATACAGACTGACTCAAATGGAAAGGTGTAATATTCCAAATTAGGAACATCTCGCAAGGCATGACTGGAAAACGCATTTTCCAGTAACGGCTACTACAGGATTTGAAACCAGGACCTGGATCCCTTATAAAAATATGTCTAAGTCCTAAATCCAGGGGGAGGCTTCAAAGAAATCCTTCTAAGTGGGTTAAACAGATCTCCCATACTTAGATGTCCTTAAAAAGTGACCGATGAAGGGACTGCAACAATACATGAACATAAGATGGAATGACAGTGTTATTATGCTAAGCCTGAGTATAGCCAACAAGTATAAAACATAGTAGCAAAAGAGTAAAATGCCTTGAGGAATTAATCACTCAAGCTAGGCAATGAGAGCCTCCACAGAACATGTACAAGAAAATGAATCAAGACCACTACATGAGAAAAGCCCTGGCTAAAATAACGCAATTTATAGGCGATACTGCAACAAAATACATAATATGAAAATGATAGCTCAAGAAATGTGGGGGAGCAAGCTCTCAAACCCTGAAAACACTAATACAACAATAATACACAATCCTTGGAAGGATTGGCTGCAATACATGTATAAATGGAAATTCTGCAGAAATGCCGGATTTGCTGGGCAGCAGCTGCAACTCTAAAAATAACTAGAGATGGCTGAAGATGATATGCAATCTGAAATAAACATGCTCCAACCGATCTCTCAAATGATAGGCTGATCCTATCTCCAAATTTCTCTTCCTCCAAGATGATGGTTCAACCCCTCACTGCACATATGCACTGAAATAACATAGTATGGAGAATGGACTGCACTGTCTATGATGGGGGATGCTTGGCCTTGGTGCCAAGATATGAAAATCAGATATGAAACCTTCCTTACTAACCTTTCCGAGGAATAGAGACTCCCTCCTCTGAAAGATGAGACAAGGAATGGTGTTGTGGAACCCCTCCACTGCAACACCCAACAACACTACATTATACTTCAGTAGAAATAACGTAGTGACTGAAGAAGTGGCTTTGGCCTTGAGCCAAGATGTGGAGAAAATGAAGAGAAATCCTTCAAGAGGCCTCTCAAGAAGGAGAGGAAATCCTAAACAAGAATCCCTCGTGCTAAGAAGCACTGCAACTCAGCTAAACAACCAGAGACTGCAAATAGTCTAATCAGACAAATGATCAAATGCTCAAAGATGTCTCACTATGGCTGCCTCTTCCTCCTTTTATGCAAGTGAATGTATCTTTGCCCTAGACCCCACACATTAGGGTTTCTTCCACAAAAAATATTCCTCCCTCTCAAACTGCGCTGTCTTCTCATGCAAGCTACACCTCTTAGGTAGCGCTGTTGACTTGGTCAAACTTGACCTTGTCCTCATGCAATTGCCCCTTTTCACACTGGAAGGTGAAAAATTAAGCTGCTCCATTGATCATTTTCACATTATGAAGGATATTATTCCTAATCATGGGCCTTTTACCCATTTTATTCACCTCCTAGATGAAATAAGCAAAAATTAATGTTCCAATTATCTTCATGAAAATTTTGGAACATTACAGTCCTCCCCTCTCAAAGATTGCTTGTCCTCAAGCAGGTGCAAGGATAGACTGAATTCGTTTTTCCTCCTCTCCCTGTAGCATCCTTGTATGATTTTATCCTCCAAGTGAAGTGATTCTGTCTCATCAAACACGCCTCCACATTGCTCCTCCTCAGCATGCAAGTTAGCTATCAAGTTATCATCATGTGAAAGTGAAATACTCAGGAGGATAACAAAGTGATGTCTAGAGGTCCCTTTGAGGAATGGGATCTGAAATCTAATGGGAATTATATCTCCCACATGGATCATCCATCCCCAAGCTATTAGCCATGCAAAATGAGTCACCTCTCAACTAGGAAACTCCTGAAAATTGTCCTCCACCTTTGGCTCCAAAAAAGTAGGTGGGATGAAAATATGCACATGGTTGACAATGTAGCCTACCCCACGCTGTCCATCTCTCCACTTATGATAAGTGTAGAGTGTTGAATGATCTTGGGCTGCAATCAGGTTTCCCTCAAGTGGAAAGATGAGGACTAGACCTCCAAAGATCTCTCCTCCAACGCTGCAAATCAAGCTGGCCCAAATATCCCCATATATGATGAGTTGGAAGTCATCATCATATGGCATCATATCCATCATATGGCTCACCTCATAAGGTAACAAAGGTGTTTATCTAGTGGCCATACCATCTCCCATGTTCCCCTTAGAACATGTAGTGCAAAAAGTGTGAGTAATTTCTCCCTCAAAGGACACATTCACCCAATGTGTCTCTCTCCCAAGCATGCTCCTCATAAAGAAAAAAACAATAGAGCCATAGGGAGAAAAAATGAGAATCATACTTACTTCCATGTGTAATAAATGAGAAGGAAAATGGTCCCTCAAGTGCAACCAATGCATCTTGACCCTTAGCTGCAATAGGGACTGATAAAAAGTGTGGCTTCTCAACCACTTTCCTGCTGCTCCCATCTCCTCATAAGTATGGAGGAAGTGAATAATGTAGGGTGTACAATGAGCATGTCCTCCATAATGTATCTCTTCCCCAATTCCTCCAAGGGAATGGCCATTAATCATTCTTATGGCCTCATCTAAACCATGTGGTCTAGAAAAAAGAATGCTCCTCCTTGGAGCATCATCCTGCACATGTATGGTTAAGGGATGCATACATACATCATACAAATAATCATGTAAATAATAATGAATACCCTTACCATATTTTCTACTCATACAAATAGAGTGGCTCATAAATGAGTCCCCCCTCATCCTTAAATGGAATTAAGGTGGTTGTGCTAAATCCTCCATCTCTATGTAATCCATGCATCTACTCACATGATGATATATCTCCTCCTCAAAGCCCTCCCAAAAATACCCCTCCATGATGGTGTGGTATGCTCTCATAAAACAAGTGGGGCTGAAAAGGAAATCCTCATGAGATTCTTGTAGCAACTTCTCCTTGAGCTTGGAAGCTTCAGATAAGAATATCCTACCCTGATAGAAGATGACCCCATCTCTGATTGAATACTCCTCCAAGTGAAACTGGCCATCCAATATCCTGCAAGTATGAAGATCCTTGGAGTACTCCACCAATAGCTGGGAGTTCCAATATGGATCTATCCTCCATAGTGACAACGCTGATGATCTTTCATGAAGAGCACCTGTCATATGGTCACTATATTCTTTGACATCTCTCATGCCAAATATGCAAGTTGAAAGGTTGCTATCCTTCCCTTGCTGCTTCTGCCATAGCGTAGAATCTGAAATGGAAGTGGGTGATGCTGATGTTGAGAGAATGTTCTCTCTCTCTCCTTGAGTCTACCCCAGACTCCCAGTGTTGTATCAAGCTCTCCCAAGGTTCCCAATCTTCTGAAATCACTGAGTAGTGCCTCCACTGGTGAAAATCCATCCTCCTTTGTTGATCCAGTGGTCTCCCTGGCAAAATGTCTCCATGCAATGAGAAATCCTCAATAAGAGATGACTGAATATATGAATGGAGAAAAATCTCCATGCTTCCACTGTGCAATATAATCACCTTCTTAGGTGCTTCAACCTCCAGAAATGGATAGGGATGTGTACTCCTCATCTCATGATGTTGGGTCTTCTCCCTACCCCCTCCTTGTGTCTCCATGGTTCCACACCTCCTCAAAAATGGCACATGTAGAACATGAGTTGTGCCTTGATCTCCACACATGAGATCCTGGGGAATTTCTTGCAAAGATGCAAGCATCCCTCTACTTGGAGCAAGAGCTCCTCCTTCCTCTGCATGAGGTGCTAGATCAACTCCAGATCTAACAACATTGTTGCTCTCAATCTCTGTAACATGAGTGGGCAACCTCCCAATGATTGAAACCCATTTTGAAAAAAATATCTCCATGCTCTCTTGCTCAATAGTGTGAGAAGAAAGTGTCTTTTCTGGCAAAGTATGGTGCAATTTTTCAGCCTTCCCCTTGGTTTTCTGCAATGGTACTGCATTCTCATGCAAGGGTTTTGTTTGAGTTTTCTTGTTTGGCTCCACCATGTGTGTTTCATGATTCCTTCTATCAAATCTCTTCACTAATGCCTTAGTGAAACTAGCATAGGATGCAATTTTTACATTTCTCAAAGAAAAGGATTCAAAGATCCGCCAGGCATAGGCCTTACCTCTCAAATGCAGTGCTGCAACTTTGATGGTTTCATCTCCAAGAATGTGATGCTGCTGCAAGAAGGTCTCTAATTCCTCCACCCAAGCTTTGGCTGAACATACATGTGAACCCTCAAAGGTAGATAGATAAAATCTATCCTGCTGCTCTTTTCCATTCACCTTCATCTTGAAAAACTCTGAAAAACTGAGATGATATCAGAATTTCTGAGTTTGAAACTCATAATATTTTAAGAAATCACTAAGGGTTTCCCTCCTAGCAACTTTTCTTCTCTTTCCATCTCTCTTTCGGCAATCCTGGGCATGTGACTGCGCTGTGTGTTAGGGTGTGTAGCTGCTTGCTCACACTCCTCATGTGACAATCTAGAGTTTTCTTTTGATTCAAACCCTCTAGGAGATTCTCCATACATCTCCCTCCAGATATTATTGAGGTATTCATGAATATTATGTACAGATTTAGGAAGAAGCTTTGTAATATTATCCCCTTTTTCTTTTTCTCCTCCAAAATATGGAGTCTTTTTCCTGCTTATTTATTTGTCTCCTTGATGAGAATAGGAAGTGCAAGGTTCTTCCTCTTCTTTCTGCTTATCCTCCTTGGGGAGTTTCTTCATGGATCTGAAATATGATGAGATAAATCCCATCCTCTCCAATATTCTAATCTTCTTGGGCTTAGACTCACAGGCTGAGCCAAGAAAGTTGCTTTGATACCACTGTAATATTCCAAATTAGAAACAGCTAGCAGGGCATGATTGGAAAATGCATTTTATAGTAATGGATGCTATAGGATTTGAAACCAAGACCTAGATCCCTTAGAAAAATGTTTCTAAGTCCTAAATCCAAGAGGAGGCTTCAAGGAAATCCTTCTAAGTGGGTTAAACAGATCTCCCACACTTAGATGTCCTTAAAAAGTGCCCGATGAAGGGACTGCAGTAATACATGAACATAAGATGGAATTACAACATTATTATGGTAAGCTTGAGTATAGCCAACAAGTATAAAATATAGCAGAAAAAAAGTACAATGCCTTGAGGAATTAATCACTCAAGCTAGGCAATGAGAGCCTCCACAGAACATGTACAAGAAAATGAATCAACACTGCTGCATGAGAAAAGCCTTGGCTAAAATAATGCATTTTATAGGAGATACTGCAAAAAAATACATAATATGACAATGATAGCTCAAGAAATGTGGGGGAGAAAGCTATCAACCCCTGAAAAAACTAATACAACAATAATACACAATCCTCGGAAGGATTGGCTACAATACATGTACAAATGGCAATTCTGCAGAAATGCCGGAGTTGCTGGGCAAAAACTACAACTCTGAAAATAACCGGAGATGGCTGAAGATGATCTGAAATCTGAAATAAAACTCCTCCAACAAGTCTCTCAAATGATAGGCTGATCCTATCTCCGAAGATCTCTTCCTCCAAGATGATGGTGCAACCCCTCACTACACATATGCACTGAAATAACGTAGTATGGAGAATGGACTGTGTTGTCTATGATGGGATATGCCTGGCCTTGGTGCCAAGATATGAAAATTAGCTCTAAAACCTTCCTTAATAACATTTCCGAGGAATAGAGCCTCCCTCCTCTAAAATATGAGACAAGGAATGGTGTTGTGGAACCCCTCCACTGCAACACCTAGCAACACTATGTTATACTTCAGCAGAAATAATGCAGTGACTGAAGAAGTAGCTTTGGCCTTGAGCCAAGATGTGGAGAAAATGAAGAGCAATCCTTCAAGAGGCCTCTTAAGAAGGAGAGAAAATCATAAACAGGAATCCCTCGTGCTAAGCAACACTGCAACTCAGCTAAACAGCCAGAGACTGCAAATAGTCTAATCAGACAAATGATCAAATGCTCAAAGATGTCTCACTATGGCTGCCTCTTCCTCCTTTTATGCAAGTGAATGTCTCTTTGCCCTGGACCCCACACATTAGGGTTTCTTCCACAAAGAATATTCCTCCCTCTCAAACTGTTTTGTCTTCTCGTGCAAGCTACACCTCTTAGGCAACACTGTTGACTTGGTCAAACTTGACCTTGTCCTCATGAAATTGCCCCTTTTCACACTAGAAGGTGCAAAATTAAGTAGCTCCATTGATCCTTTTCACATTATGAAGGATATTATTCCTACGCATGGGAATTTTACCCATTTTATTCACCTCCTAGATGAAATAAGCAAAAATTAATGTTCCAATTATCTTCATGAAAATTTTGGAACATTACAAAAGGGCTCAATGGTTTGTTCCCACTAGGCTTCCAAGTTGTCACAATAGCAACATGGTCCCCCCAGCCTGAGTTGTACAACACCAAACCATCCCGACTCAACTCAAAATTCCAACATCCATAAGCCAAAGCCTTCACTAAACTACCCTAGAGCCATACCAAGTCTATCCTGGGTAGAGACAAAGTCGTGATATATATTACCGTGGGGAACCCCTGGATTAATCCCTTTCGGGACAAATAGATGCCAAACAAAACTGAAACAAGAGAATGACCAGCCATATTAATAAAATTAATCCACTAGAAAATGCATGCATTTCCAAAATAGGATGCAGACCCTCTAATCCCCACGACATAGGACTAGGCTGACTCAATTCCTTTACCCAGAAGACTCTCTTCATTGAGAAAAAGGAGAAGTAGTGGACTATATACCAGATTTCCAACGCCAAGGAGGGTTGAGGGCACACTAGAGCCAGTCTATCTCTGTAGCAGCTACCACTGCTCACCAAATCCCTTTGAGCCAAGAAAAAAGGCTCTGCACCAAAACACTGCATGAAAACCAACATATGCCTTGTTGGGTGTGTGTTATATTCTTTCCATGAATAGTCACACATGTGGGGGGGGGGGGGTGGGGGGCGATAACCCTCCCTTTTCATTGCGCCGGGTGCAGCGGGAGGGTCACAGGGGGTGTGGTTGGCCCCCTTGCCTAGGGGTAAGCAGGGGGTGGGTGCCCCCCCCCCTACACGAGGTCCATGACAGCACCCTAGGAAAAAAACATTTTGGACCCTATTTTAGGTGGGTGGACCCACCTATGGTTTTATGCATGGGTTTTCACATGGTTTTGGGGTATGATGGTTTTTGGCCCCCGATATTTTGTAGATATGGTCAAGGGAACTATGGTTATGTTCCAATCTAGGGTTAATGGATTGGGTTTTATGAATACTTCAACATGTATATATATGTGTTGTAACACTAAAAGGAATATAATGAAAAATCAAGTTGGTAGTCCTAATTTGGGATCCAGGGGAGAAATATTTGTGTATATTTTTTTATGTTTTATGCTCTTGCTATTGTTTATTTTCTATTTTTTAAGAATTTGTTTGCAGATAATTTCTATACAGGGTTAAAACCTACATTTGGTATTAGAGCTACTTCGGCTTCAAGGGGACCCGTTTGCTACTGAGTGGTTTTTACTCGGGCCTATGGTAGACCCTGTTCAGTGGGAGATCTGCAGGATCAATTTTTATTGTGAAGGAAGATGGCGAGCAGTGGAAAGATAAAGATCGAGAAATTTAATGGTCAAATTTTTGAGTTGTGGAAGCTCAAGATGGAGGATCTTCTAGTGGATAAAGATCAGTGGATTGCAATAGATCTGGGTACTAAACCAACGACAATGTTAGATGAAGGTTGGGCGAAGTTGGATCAGAAGGAAAAGAGAAAAATATGGTTTTTTATCTCATATTCAGTATTGTTGAATGCATCTGGGGAAGCTATGATGAATACTTTGTGGGTCAAGTTAGGGAATTTGTACCAATCTAAGTCTCTGGTGAATAAATTTTTCATACAGAAAAAGCTGTATAACTTAAGGATGAAGGATGGAGACTCGGTGACAGAGCTTCTAAATGCCTTCAATTACAATATTATGGTAAGTCAGTTGTCATCTGTTGATATTAAAATATCATATGAAGATAAGTGCATCAATTTGTTGTGTTCTCTACCAGATTCGTGACACAGTCTAGTTATTGCAATAGGTAGCAATACAACTACCTTGAATTTTGATGAAATCGTCTCAGCCTTGCTGTCGGAGGAAATGAGATGGAGAAATATGGAGGAAGAGAATGGAGATGCCTTATCTATATGAGGAAGGTCCCATAACAGAAAAAAAAAATTTAATTTTTTGAGTGGGAGATCTAAATCTAGAGGGAGATATAAATATCTAGGCAAGCCTATAAAGGTGTGCTGGAAATGCAGAAAGGAAGGGCTCTTCAAAAGGTACTGCAGATCTAAAGCTCTTGAGAAAGGAAAGGAATTTGATGATGCTCCTTCTGCAGAGGCAAAAGCCACCTTAGATGGTGGGGATGTGTATTTAGATTCTTCTTCAAATACACATGTAGATCACGAGGCATGGTTTATTGAATCAAGTGCATCCTTTCACTTCACTTCCCATAGGGAGTGGTTCTGTGAGTATGAGAAGTATGATGGTGGTGATGTCTTCTTAGGGGATGATAGGAAGGCTAGAATCTTCGGACATGGAAAATTTAAGTTGAAGATGCAATGTGGAAGGATTAGAACACTTCCTAGTGTTCTGCATATTCTTGGATAAGCCAGAAATCTGTTTTTTGTAAGCAATATGGACGATGCAGGTGTAAATATAGTGTTCGAGAAAGATACCTGCAAGATGGTTCGAGGAGCATTGGTACTAATGCAGGGAGTTCGGATTGGAACACTATACAAGCTTCAGGGTAGCACTATTATTGATGGGTGCAACAATTATGTGATTCCTGAAAGTGGAGTGGAAAGCCTAGCGATCTCTGGAGAAAAGACCATGCTATGGCATCAAAGGCTTGGACATGTTGGAGAGAAGGGCCTTCGGATACTGCATGGTAATGGTATGGTAGAAGGTATGTCTAATTTCTCTTTGGATTTTGATTTTTTTGAACATGGTGTATATGGGGGGTAGAATTGTGTGAGTTTTTATTCTCATGCTAAGAGGGCGAACAAGATGTTAGAGCTTGTGCACAGTGATGTATTTGGATCTGTGTCAGTTCCATCACTGGGTAAGTATGTGTACTATGTTTTATTCATAGATGAATTATAAATGAATACATGGATATATTTCTTAAGGAAGAAATCTAAAGTCTTTGAAATATTTAAAGAATTTAATGCTCTGGTGGAAAACTAGACAGAGAAGAACATAAAGGTGTTGAGGACAAATAATGGTGGAGAGTTATGCAAGAATAAATTTGAAGAGTTCTGTAAGAAGTGTGGTATAGCATGACATGAGACTACTCCATACACACCTCAGCAAAACAATGTTGCAGAAAGAATGAACATAACGCTGATGGAAATGGCAAGAAGCATGCTCAGTGGTACTGAGTTAGGACAAGAATTTTGGGCAGAGGCAGTGGAGACTGCATGTTACCTGGTTAACAAATCACCTTCGTCAGCGTTGGAGGATAAGACTCCACATGAGGTATGGACTAGTAATAAACCCTCTCTTTCACATCTGAGGGTATTTGGATGTGATGCATATGTACATGTTCCAAAGGAGAAAAGGACCAAGTTGGATAATAAATCTGAAATGTGCATCTTTATTGGGTATAACAATGGTTTAAAATTTTACAAGATTTGGAACCTAGAAACAAGGAAGATTGTGTACAATTGAGATGTGGTGTTTAGAGAGGTGAAAGATAAACATGAAGTCCTACCGAGGGAACTTGAGAAGATAGATTTAGAGCTAAAGGAGGATGAATCGGTCTCTACAACAGAACAAGATTCAAAAGAGGAAGAGCCACAAACTCCAACTGTGAGAAGATCAGTTCGGGAAAGAAGCCAGCTAGAAAGGTATAGTCCATCTACTTTCTATTCAAATTTTTCTTTAAATATCACTCATTATGATCCCAAAAATTCCAGGGAGGTAGTGGATTTAGAGGATGGAAAACTATGGAAGGAGGCCATGGTTGAAGAAATGACATCCTTACAGAAAAATGAGGCATGGGACTTGGTGCAGTTGTCGGCTGGAAGGAATCCCATCAGGAGAAAATGGGTGTTTAAGAAGAAGATGAATGTAGAAGGCAAGGTGGAGAAATAGAAAGCTTGTTTGGGTGCAAAAGGTTATTCATAGGTGTCAGGAATTGATTTTGGTGATATTTTTTCTTCTATTGCCAAGGTTATTTCTATTAGATTACTTTTATCTGTTGTTGTTGCATTTAATTTTGAGGTATAACATATGGATGTGAATATACTATTTCTTCATGGGGATATGGAAGATTAGATCTACATGAAGCAAACTGAAGGCTTTGCGGTGAATGGTAAGAAAGAACTGATATGAAAGTTAAAACATTCTTTGTATGGGTTAAAATAGTAACCAAGGATGTGTTATCCTAATTTTGATACCTATATACGGGGACTTGGCTTCACCAGAAGGAAAGAGGACCACTATGTGTATTTTAAATTAATTGGTGACTGTGTTATTTATTTGGTCTTGTATGTGGATGATATGTTGCTGGTTGGAGATGACAAAGAAATTATCCAGGATTTGAAGACCCAATTGTTCTCCAAATTTGACATGAAGGATCTTGGTGCTACAACCTATATTTTAGGCATGTAAATTAAGAGAGATCAGGTAAAGAGGAAGCTTTGGTTAAACCACAGGAAGTATGTCGAGAAAATATTGTAGAGGTTAAATATGTAGGATGGTAAACCAATGAAGGTTCCTATTCCTGTAGGTGTAAAGCAATCTGTTAAACAATGTCCCAAGACACAAGACGAAGACGAGGATATGTCCTCTATTCCATATGCAAGTGTAGTGGGTAGCCTGATCTATGCAATGGTATGTACTAGACCAGACATTGGACATGCAGTGGGAGTATTGAACATGTTTATGTCAAAACTAGGGAAGGAGCATTGGACATCAGTGAAGCGAGTTTTCAGATATTTGCGCAACACTATTGATAATGGTTTGTGCTACCAGGGAAGACCAGGATTGGACAGATTTTTGGAAATCCATGGTTTTGTCGATGAAAACTGGGCTAGAGATTTGGACCAAAGAATATATACAAGTGGGTATGTGTTTAGCCTATTTGGGGGTGCAGTAAGTTGGATGAGTAAAATATAGTCTGTAGTGGCTCTTTGAACTAATGAGGCAGAATAGATGGCAACCACTCATGCAAGCAAGGAAGCATTTTGGTTGCAGAGATTGTGTGCAATTATGGAGTTGGTGCAGTGAGCTATAAGGATAGACTGTAATAGACAAAGTGCATTTTTCTTGGCTAATAACCGTGATTATCATTCAATGACAAATCACATTGATGTTCAATATCACTTTGTGAGAGATATGGTTGGGGATAAAAAGGTGTTTCTAGTAAAGGTGGACACATTGAATAATGTTGCATATACATTGACGAAGTCTATGAGCAGTCAAAATGTCCCTTGGTGTAGAGAAAAAAATGGGTGTTGTAGGTTTGGACTAATGATTAAGCTCTCCTGTGGCCCCTTGTGGAAAAAAAACAACAAGTGGGAGAATTTTGGGTGTGTGTTATATTATTTCCACGAATGGCGGGTGAGGGAATAACCCCTCCATGTTTGTTGTGTCGGGCGTAGCGGGAGGGGCACAGGGGGGTGGGTAGCCCCTTGCACAGGGTATGAAGCAATTCCTTGGGGAAATTTTTTTGGACCCTATTTTAGGTGGCTGCACCTGCCTATGGTTTTTTGCATGGGTTTGCGCATGGTTTTGGAGCATGATGGTTTTCAGGCCCTGGTATTTTGTAGATATGGTCAAGGGAACTACATTTATGTTCTAATATAGGGTTAATGGATTAGGGTTTATGAAAGCTTCGACATGTATATATATGTGTTGTAACACGAAAAGGAATATAGTGAAAAGTCAAGCTGGTAGTCCCGATTTGGAATCCAGGGGAAAAATCTCTGTATATATTTGTTTTATGTTTTATGCTCTCGCTATTGTTTATTTTCTATTTTTTAAGAATTCATTTTCCGAAAATCTTTGTACAGGGTTAAAACCTACATGCCTATACCTTGAATGGTCGCTTCTGCCATCACTCATGGTGATATTATCTTCCCTCATGCATGAAGTGACCCTAATAGCCTTACCACACTTGTGGAAGGTGGTGGTTTTTCCTTTGAGGCACCCAACATTAATTAAGTTGAATGTGCAACGGATCTCGTACACACCCCAATCAGGGAATCTGTTCAGGAGCTCAGGGGCTCCGTGAACTACTGCTCTTTTCTTGCTCGATAATTTCATGCAATGGTTCCAGATGACCTTCCCTAGATTGTGGTGGCCATGTTAACTCCAATGGTTCATTTTGGTGTGAACATCCCCAATTTTCTAGGAAGTCAGCAACTCGATTTCCTTCCCACCTCACATGCGTTATGATGACATAGTCAAAGTTCTAAATTATATCCCCCATCTCCTACAAAAACCTGGAATTTCTCCAACTGCGGCTGAGCTTATCACAATTAGTCCCCTAAATTAGTTTCTTGAGAGTGTTTATTATGATTTGGGAGTTTGCTTCCACTACCAGCTTTCTATATCCCAACTTGATGGCTAGTATCATTTTGTAGTGGGGACCAACAAATTCTACTTCGTTATTACTTACATGGACACAATATTCCACATAGATGAGTCTAGTATTCACTCTAGTGTCCCAAAAGAGCCCTCTGAGTCCCTCAGGACTAGGGTTACCTTTCGATGCTCCATCAAAACTTAATTTTGTCAATCCATCAGGAGGAGATGAAGATTTGGGCTGAATCCACTCTGGTTGGAATTGATTTCCAGAATTTTGGACCAATCATAGCCGATGCAAGTTTTAAGTGGTGAATAATTCTAGCCTCTTGGGGAGTAACTTGATAATCATCGAGAATCCATTTCTTGACCAGGATGGTTTCACAAATGTTTTGTACTATCCTTTTCCGCACTAGCTCTCGAGTCTATCCTATTCTCTTAAAGATTCTACAATTTCTCTCTTCTGAGATAGCCCATAGAGTAAAGCCAGGAACTAAGTCCCATGCTCAGTTGAGGACTCGGCTAGAGAAGAGGCCTTGTCGCCAAAGAATATTGGATTCTCTAATGCTTTGGGGGTTGCAAACCATTTTTCTAAAGATATATTCCACTTGATTCCATTTAGTGCGACAACCACAAAGGATACAGTATGAGGGTCTGTGGAAACATATTTTTTGGATTTGATCCTAGGTTAGGATTCTTCCCCTGCAAAATAGCCAAAGAAAGAAGGCTACTTTCAGACATCACCTTCCCTCTAAATATTTTTCTAAATTGTTTTTTGATTCTCTTGCCTCCATCCTACCTTTAATGAGTATGCCTCTTCGATGGTGAATGTGCCCTTCGTATTATATCCCCACCTTAGAATGTTCAGGCAGTCTTGTCTGGTGATCCTTCTGGACTCTAGTTCCTTTCCCAAATGAATCCATTGATCTGAGTCTGAAGGCTCTGGTCAGTCCTCTCGGCCTTTCCATATCCTCCATATTTATATTGGTGAGTATTATTTCCAGTATTGGTTCACTGCATGGTAGTTCCTGTCTGAAGCATAGAGGAAAAAATCAATAATATATTGTCTAACAAAAATATTTCCTCTTTGTTGCCAAGGATCCTGCTAGAATCAAGTGTTTTTCCCATTTCTAATTTCGTAGAAGAAGTGTTGATGAATAAGGTCATTGTTTTGAGCTGCGAGGTTCCATATGGAAGATCCTTTAGGTGGATCATGATCCCTACTTGGAAAAGGGTATCCACGATATTGCAGATCTGAACACTTTATGGTAGAAAACCAAATGATCTGAAAACCCTCATAAAACCCCCATTTGCATAGAGTCAAATTTGGCCCTGATACTACTGATATGGATCTTGAAGGCTATATCCAAAACCAAAAAATTTTCTAGCGTAGTAGAGAGGATAGATCTAGGACCAATAAAGGTGATAACTGAAGAGAGAACAAAATACCAAAACATATGAGAGAAGAAAAAAAAATCATGAACTGAATACATCAATACATCCCAAAGTATGAAAAAAAGGAACCAGATATATCATAAAACCCAGTTATTTATTAAATGAGAGTGAAAGCCTCCTTACATATACATTCCATGGACCAATATTTCTTTTTTCCAAATGAGGATCATTATTTATAACCTTCTTGAGTTACAATACCATGGGTAGATACCATGGGTGGATGTCAATTCCATTTGTATCACCTCTTTATATTGAATTGGCTATAGTGATGAAATATAATGAATCCATTTAGAAGTGGATAGGACATCTTATAGAGTTGGATCAACATCACAAATATTTTAGGGGCTAAATTCCTCCTATAGGTTAATTTTCCATTCCTTTTTCCAAAACTATTGTTGACACCTAGTCCCGAAGGATTGGGATAGTGTAAATAATTTAAATAGTTTCAGTTATGAATTAAAGAAAAATAAGAGACCTTAGAATTGGAATCCCATGTATCTCTCCACTCATGTATATATTGATGATTTGACTAATGCAATAAACAAATGACAATTCATTTGTGGAGTTCCTCTCCTGTTCTGACATGATATCAGAGCATAGGCCCAAAATTAATCCATTTTCCCCTAGTAACTCCAATTGTTTTTCCATTATCCTCTATCCTGAATAGTCTATCCTATATTTTTTGGTGAATGCACTGATTTTATTTTTGTTTTTCATTCCTCTTGTGAGTGGTTGCATTGAATTGAAGGTTGTATATTTCTTTTGAAAAATGTGTTCTAGAACTATGTTGTGCATGCATTTTAATGGTAAAAGTCATGAATAAATATGCTGTTGTGCTAGAGGATGATAAGGTTATGGTCTCAAAACTATGTTGAATTGAACCTCTCTCGTTCAACCCATGATTCAATGTTGTCTTTGTAATCTGGTATGCGTAATCATCAAATTTCGAAGACTATAATATAGTCTACGTAGAATAGTATGATAGTTGAATGTTTTCATATGTTGTTGATATTTGTATTAAATTGTATACACCTGCACCTGTTTTCACTCATTTGGAGGGCCCAACCGAGTGTGATGTTTCAAAAAATTATTCTTATTAAAAGGACGATATGTGTATTTGAAAGATTGTGCTTGGTTTGGTGGTATCTCTTTTTTTTTTAAGACTTTGAACAGTTCATATTCCATTCATTATGAGATGGAATTTTTTAATGGGGTTGATATATATGTTGCATGGTATATTGAATGGATTATGTTGAATGGTCATAAGTGAAATGTAATATTGTGTTGAACTTTATTTTGTTCATATATATTTTATAGAGGTTGGTTAATATATATTTCTTCATATATTATATTGGAGCGTTGGTTTATATACACAAATTTGAAAAGTCAAAGATTATTTGAAGCATGGTGTATGGAGGTATATTGATGATTTATTTTGAAGACATAGCCAATCAGTTTTATTGCAAAGACATCAATATTTTGTTGAAAGTATTATAATTATTTTGAGGGCAGTTCATATTTTATGATGCATTCACTTATATCTATATTTGGAGTAGTTCTTTCCGGAAAAGTGAACTACCATGAGTAGTCCAAGAAGATAAAGCACACTTTTATTTTCAATGAGTTGTGAAAAGGAGTTTGTGAAGGAGGTAATCCTCCACAAAAGCCACTTCTAACAAATATTTTTCCATATAGAAAAGTAATAACAACAAGGCCTGTGTCTTAATTGCATCATCTATCAATGAAGAGGCGATCCATGATATTACTCCTTTTACAGATGCTTTTGGTGCTTTAAGGAAGCTAAAATAATTATATGACTCTCACTCTAAGCTTGAAGTAGTCCATCTTATGATGATGACCTTGTAGCCTTAGCCTATAAAATAAGATCCATTATGCATGAAATAAAAGAAATTGGTGTTGAAATAGATGCTCCTCTCACTGCTTTTTTCAAGGAATTGTATCCCACTTATTCCCATTATCTTGAGTCATTACAAGCAAGTGGAAAAAAATTAGAGATTTATTTTGACTCTCTTGTGGACAAGTTAGCTGAAAGAGAGAAATATTTTGGGAAGAAAAATAAAAATATTTAGTCTCTTAAATATGTTGTATACCTTGCACAAAAAGAGAAGAATGATAGAAAATATTATTCTAGAAGGAGAGGTGGTCAAAGAGGATGAGGAAATAATAATTTTAGAGGAAGGGGGGGTAGAGATTTCCAAGGAGAAACATTTGATATTCATTGCATATGGTGTAACAAAAATGGTCATTATTCTTCCACATGTAAGCTCTCATGGGACAAGATTATATAGGAAAGGGATGAAGAAAAAGGAAAACCATGAGATAAAGGGAAATTTTAAAAAGCACTAGAGTCTTCTCATTATGTTGTGGCACATTGGAACATTCAAATAACTAAAGATTTATTTAATGCTTCACTTGCTTCATGGAAAGATGTTTGTGTAACCCACCCCTCCCACATTTACCTAGTTTCACTGGCATGTCAGGGTAAACACGAGACGAAGAGATATTATGACATGATCTGGCCTCTTATATCACATTAAGGAAGTGGAATCGAAAATATGAAACTTTACTGACCTTCCTTGGGAGCTACAGGACCCCCAACAGCTAGACAACCACTCCAAGTGCCCAACACCTAAGATAGAATGTGATTTTTAGTGACTTGGGCTCCATAACACATGCATGATAAGGCCTCCATGTGGTTGAGGGCCTCCAACCGCGTTCATAATACTACTAGGGTGCGGTTATGTCCCAAATTCCTCTGTTTAGAGGCTACAGTCCTAGATTTTGAGACTAAATTCCAGGTCATGCTCAAAAACACTTCCTGAAACTTCTTGTAACTTCTTAGAATCAATAATGACATGTAACCAATACTAGGCATACAGATTTGAAGGCAGAACTTAACGTATACTACCTTAAACATGAAAAACATTTCATCAAGCATATTGTGAACATGTAATCTATAGGTTATGAATGCATATATGAATATAGGGTTCTAATACTTATCTGAGAATAATCAATAAGGTCTAATTCCCTCTCACAAGAAATACAATAACATTTGTTAGTTCATGCATTCACTAAACATTCCTCAACAAATGAAACATATCAAGATCCATAAATAGAACCTGTTATGAAGCCATGCTTATAACCAATGCATAACCAGAATAGTAACAATGATAAAACAAACATCAAATAAAAATAATAAAAAGTACAAATTATCATTAAAAACAAAAGGAAAATAGATCTTATTAACATATGCAAAAGCAAACCAAGTCAGGGACTTTCACGTACCACTGGACCATAGACTGGGCTGAACCAGATGTTTATTTCAACCAATTAAACCCATGTCATATTCCAAGCATGAATGTGGGCCTTGATCCAAATTTTCCTTATGTGTCCCTTGCTTTCCTTTTCTTCCTTTTCCTTCCTTTTCTTAACTTTCTCCAACTCTAGAGTGCTCCAAGAATAATCTAAGTGTGAAAGAGTATGAGAGAGTAGAGAGAATAGAAGATACCTCCAAGATAAAATTAGAAAAAGGCTCAAACAAACTGTCAAAATCTATGAATTGGTCCTCATAAGACTTTTTATCATTGAGGCCTTTATTTTCCTGTCATGTAATTATGTGATCTTTCACCTCCCTTTTATCCTATTTTTCTTTATTTTATAAATAAAATTCCAATTAATGCTTATTTTCCTTTCAAAATCCTTTTCCAATGCCTTTGCCACTTTCCTTAGCCATAATAGACCAAAATGAACACCCACTAGGATGTTCTGCCCAACATTTATCTTGGAATAAATGTCCCATGACCTTGGTCTTATTTTTCCTTTATTAACTTTATTACATGAAATTTTAACCAGGGGTTGTTACAGTTCCCTTCCCCCCTAGGGGAACATTGTCCTCAATGTTTTATGACACCTATGACTAGTAAGACCATTGAAAACCAAAATATATTTCTCATGGAGCTTTATAACATAGCTTGATGCAGTATTTACAATAACAACCAGTTGAAAATAAAAACCAACATGAGAAACATGACAACATGGAAACCATACTGCTTATTGGAGATTTATAACACAACTCATTGCAGTATTTAAAATAACAATAATACATAGATATATACATATACCAAGACTCCTTTCCCTCAACTAGAAATCAATGAATGATACATAGCTCATATCTGATCATCCATCTCCCATGTAGCTTCATCGTTCCCAGAGTGCTTCCATTGCACTTTAACTTGCTCAATTGATCGGTTCTAAAGCATGAGCTATTTCTGCTTCAATATGCACTGAGGTTTCGACTGGAATTATCCTTCTGGATCTAGCTTCAATATAGATCAGTCAATCACATGATCAAAATCCTTCACATGTATTTTAAGCAATGAAACATGGAAAACATCATGGAATTTCACTATCGGAGGTAGTATAAGTATGTAGGCCACTGGTCCAATCCTCTCTAAGGATTGTGAAAGGCTTGCAATACCAAGGTTCCAACTTTGCACATGATCTAGTCCTAAATGATCTCCTCTTATGCTTGATTCAAAAATACACATGCTCCCCAACATGAAACTCCTTAAACACCCAGTGTTGGCTTGCATAACTCTTATGTCTATATTTTGATGCCTTTAGATTCTTATTTATAAGTTGCATTTCATATTCCATCTCCCACCATGTCCACTCCTATCAATACCATGTTCACTAGATCACTTCAGTTGATGGGAGTATTACAACTCTGCCCATAAAGTGCCTCAAATGGAGTCATCCTCAATGACTCCTAATACCCGTTGTTGTAATCAAACTCAACTAGTGGAAGATACTCCTCCCACAACCTCTATAGGTGCATAACATACATCCTCAAAATGTCCTCCAAAATCCTGTTGACCCTATCTGTCTATCCATTTGTCTGCAGATGATAATTTGTACTGAAGGCCAACTCTATACTCAAACCTAGAGATAACACCTTCCAGAATCTGGAAGTGAATTCGGCATATCTGTCAGATAAAATTTTATTAGGAATACCATGAAATATCGCCATCTCCTTGATAAAAAATTGATCTACCTCACTAGATTAATAAGTAAACTTGTTTTGCAGAAATATAAACCTACGGATAAGTATGCTTTCCCTTAGTGGGTGGTTCACTTAGAACAAAGAAAGAAATATATCTAACCTTTTCCTTAAAGGGAATAGATAAAGGGAGAGAACCCTACTTGTAATCTGTTCACTTTTCCTTGCCTCCCTTCATTGCTTTCTTTGCTTTCAATCCAACTTAACTTGCTTGATTGATACATGCCATGGAAAACAGAAGACAAAAAACAACATAAAGGCAACGATCTATTCGAGATAAACTAGTTGAACTGATTAAAATCATTAATACAAATATAACATCATTGCCATGTGCATTAGGAAATGAAAAAATGTCTTTATTATGAAATAGAAGGAAGAGTACAACCAGTTGATCGATTCTCTATCACTCGTCTAGCTTGAGTCCCACCCTCATCACATCCAACGTAAAAAATATAGCAACATCACATTACATGCACAACAACTTCAAGAGTAGATATCTCACCAGGATAACTCTACTTAACAAAAAATATTGCTCCCTTGTGCACTATGTTCAGTGCTCTATTTATAAGTAGATGAAGGTAGTTTGACATAAATGAATCATTGAATGGCTTTCCTAAAAATGGATGAAGAGGTTTCCTTGTTCAAAGGAGGATAAGAGGTTTAATGAATTCATGGGTTCCAAATTCGAGTCTATTAGATGAGGTGAAAGCTGGAAAAACTTCTAGAAGTCACTAGAAGTAGGGAAGATTCCCAGAATCTGATGAACGATTCACTTCGAGTCGACCAAAACACTCCAAAGTGGGCCTAGAACCTCTACAATGCAACCTTGCATGGGATTAGATTCTCTACAAAGTAATTACAATTGTCTAGTGGTACGTTGAAGGCTCAATGGGTCACTTCAACTGGCATCTAAGCAGTGAAACTTTCATGAAGGAAGACCATCAATGTGATGACTTGTTTAGGGCATGTAGCAACCAATTTAGAGTATGCTATACCCTAATGAATATTGATCTATGTTTTGGGATGATGCCCAAATCAACCTGTAACAATTGCCCCTAAAGCATGAAGTCAAAATGATAATTTTGAGTGGTTTTATTTACGATGTGATAAGGAGGAAATGAAGCAGATGACGACCTCATCAATTACGATACATTACATCATGATATATGTTCATCTTGTACATAAATTTTTGAGGGAGGCATATCCCATACTCAGCACATAAATTATCACAACATCGGAAAGTCATCTACAGATATAGAATGTCTATAGATATAGAACCATGATAGGATGACTATCTGAATAATGACCATCGTATGGATTATTTGGTACTTCTCTTGAAATTGCAGCCCAGATGGATGAAAATAGATCCGGGGTCTTCTATCTCGTTCACTTGATCGTTTAAAGTATGATTCTAACCATGCAACTATATGATCTGAAGTCGAACATGGGAAGTAACTATCTGATTACCAACCAATGATGTGAACCGTTAACAGACATGAGAGAAACCACTGTTGATGATAATGGTTCTCAAGGTATGGGAGTAAATTCTGCATGGTGTGAATAGATGATTTGATGTTGAACACTATACAAAGTCTTTTGGTCAGAGGCCTGTGATGTAAACCTGTCACCAGAAGCGAGAAACCTATCGTTGATGTAAGCAAGCTCCAAGGTACTGAAAGGTTGTTTCTAATTCAACTTCCTGGATGATGAGCTGATGTCGACAGGAAGTGACTCATCACAGGAGGGCATTGATGATTCTCCCATCAATGACATGAAATGGGAGTAATGATTTTGGAGATAAAATGTGACTGATGAAGCAATGTCGGGGATGGCAGTCATGAAATGAAGGTTTGTGAGTATTGCAAAGGATGAGGAATAACTGAGTGACTTCTCTTCAACATATTGGTGACACTGAATGAATTGGAAGCATTTGACCCAAAACCGAAGTGATGGATGGTATGATAGACCATAGGTATGATAGACTGTGAAGCAGATTACCCAACCCAAAAATCACGGAGATGAAGTGAATAAGTGTCATGTTCAAGTGCGACTTGCTACCATAAAGTGTTTTATCCCTTTCCAATTTTCCCCAATTATTTTTTTCCGATACCTCTTTATTTTTTAACAATCTTTAGGAATACACCCATATGCTTGATGTATAATTCCAACCTTCGGGTGAATCCATCGCTATTTGGTGCTTTAATGAGTCTAGAGAAGGTGAAAATCAATTTTGTCATGATTGACAAGTCCGTCGCTTTTTGATGCTTTAACAAGTCTAACGATAGTGAGAACTCGGTCCTTTTTCATGTTTAGAGAGTTTGAAAAAGTGACTAAAAGAAAATTCCACAAATTATTTTTTCGTATAATAGTCCCTCAGATTCTAAAAATTGTAAGATGATACCCGAGAGAACCTCCTAGCCATGTTCGACTATGGTTTTCCTTTTTCATAATCATAATCTATCTCAGTCCGCGAAAGGGTTAAACTTATACTGAGTAGATGTCATTTAAATTCCTTTAATGAGCTCGAAAGGACAAGTGCTTGAAAATCCTTTCATATTTTGAGAATCTGAAAAGAGTTGAAAGATAACTCTAGGGGGTTTCCTTTTTCACATTTAACAAAGCTTGAAAAAGAGATAAAAGTGTGCTTTGAATTCCTTTTTCATGTTTAACAAAGCTTGAAAAAAGAGGATAACAGTATGTTTTGAATTCCTTTTTCATGTTTAACAAAGCTCGGAAAAGATATAAAACTCTTCTTTGTTGTCAATATCGCATTTCACAGTAATGCATGACTAACTCACTATAATAAGCTGCAAACGTGCTCAAAGAAACATCAAATGGATTAAAAATACCTATTTAAAATAGTAAAATGGGTAAAACCCATAGTAGTTTCACTAAATATGCATAAATTAATCAAAAAGACTATTAAATTAAGAAATTACCAAGTAATTTTTACCACTTCATCTTTACAATTTAAATTTTAGCTCTCTGAGCTTGTTTTTTCCTTGAAATTCAGTAGCCGATTGCGACATATTCCATGGATCATTTCTCGTGCCGTTCGGACCAGGTAGAATATCTCTTTATATTGAATTCATTCTTTTTTAGTTTCATGCACATTTTTTAGTTTTTTGGGGCCCATAGCATAAATATACAATGCCCTAGGGCCAACACACCCTTGAATGTCGAAAAGTGCATTATTGAGAGGCTGGAAAGAGGCCCAGTTCCTCTGCAACACTCTGTCTCTCACTTAGGGGTGCGTTGGGCACAATTCATAAAGTTGCATCTTTGTTTCTGCCCAAAATTTCCCCAATTTTTTGCATGGAATGGATCCTAACTAAGCCTATGGTGTTATTTCAAACTTTGATCAGATCAGAATGTCGATTACATGGCAAGAAAGAGAACATAAAGAATATAATATGGTTTCCCTAAATGATCCTAGCACTATGAGAGCCCTTAGAGACTGTGGGTTGCTCAAGTACTTCTGATTCTCAGGGATGAGGAAACACATGGAACTATTGCAGTTTTCGATCAGTTCATGGGACCTAAAAATATAGGAATTTCACATTGGGACAAAGTGCTCCCAATATTGGTTGATGATATTTACTTTATCACAGGTTTGTTGAGATGTGGTGTCCCCATTTCCGTTGAGGGCTCTGTGTGTGGAGGTGAAACAATGAAGGACAACATCCGACAATTTTTCTGACTAGGAACTGAGGCTAGTAAAGATGGAAAGATAAATATCAAATATGTGTGTGATATTCCTTTGCGCACTCTCTTATTCACTATCAAAAATCTAGCTGGAATCGTGACACTACATGTCGCGAATAGATCATGCATGTAGTATGCGCTTGAGTGTCTCAAGCCAACCGCGTTCAACTGAGCTGAAGCAGTACTCCTTGAGAGGAAAGAATAATTGACCAAGGTAAAAAGCGGTAATAGCAAAAATTTTAGTTATGGGTCGATTTTGATCACTTTTTTTTTGGATCGAATTCCATTGATCTAGCTACAACATGTGATGTTGGGATTAGCTAGTCCTATGGATCCACAGATGCAACGGTGGATTGAGTTGATGGCTAGACATACTGGTTAGTCATCAATCTCATTTTCCACTGCATTATTTAGTTGGCTCCGAAGACATAATATATTCATCGAGGAGCATCCATATGCAGGGCTGGATTTAAGCAAAGATCCATATTTGATTTGACCAGTCGGTGCTCAATGGGGCTCTATACGTAAAATGTTGACCATGTTTTTGACTTTTGAGGGTTTTTAACATATTTTTATGTTTCTTTATGTTTCCAAGACTAAACTAAAGATGTTTTATGTATGCATATGTAGGTACCGTTTGAATAGTGGTTTGTGCACAACAGGTGGGAGAACCAACAGAGAGGATTGTTGGAAGAGCAGTCCTACAAGATTTGGATTTAGCCGAGACTCTTGCTGAGTTGCAGCAAAATGTGGAGGGATTGACTCTTGGGATACAAGATGTCCAGATCAAAGAGTTACCTATGAGGCTACAGCGCCATACCATTGGTTTGCCTAGCTGTTGGATGAGGTTGTTGCACATGATATCCTGAGTAGTGACCTACTATCATGAGCATCACTAGGTTTACTTATATTATGCTACGTCTGTATACATTTTAAGGTCAGATGATCAACATGTCTTGGACACAATTTTGTAAAAAAATCGATATAAATCTATTTTACTTTCAGTGCTTTTCTATGATTATGTGAAATCCTATTCAATTTTATGATGTGAATTGAAAATCTATTTTTACATATGTCGCAAATGTCTATTTAACACATAATTCACCAATGAATCAACCAGAGTGTTAAAGTTTCTGGAAATATGTTGATATTGAATGTAATCAAAATGTGTTTCCAAAAGACGAACTCTAAGGAACATACGATGAATTGTTGGATTTAAGACAATATAGATGCCAGTAAGCTATAGTACGACGAGTTATGAGTCCAGCCTGATGATGATGCAATGAATTCCAAGTGAAATGGAATTAGAGAGTAGTTTAATCAAATCGCTATACTCAATGATATTGTTGGTCGATCAACCGATAAAAATCCCTTGGAAACTCACTAACTCGCCACTTGGAACAAAGATGGCCCATGCTACTGAGGATAAATTCTGAGTACCACGACTAGTACCATCGACATATCCAACAAATGGTTCTGAAGATTCTGACATCTGCAAAGAATGAAAATCGGATTACTAACCACTTGAAAAAATTTAAAAGGTACACTTCTACACACACGCAATCAAATCATATAATACAGTGTCTAATACACAAAATCAGGCACAGTAACGTTTAAGATACAATCCATTTCGAGGCTGTGACAATGGAATCCCATCATAATCTACCAACTCGTAGGCATCTTTAGCCAGAATGTGCTTGACAATGTAGGGGGAGTGCTATAATGGTTCAATTTTCCCTGTTCTTATCTTATTAGCTTCCTGATCATAAAGAAAGACTAGGTCTCCTTCTGAGAAGGTACGAGGCTTGACATTGTTGTCATATTGCACCTTAATTCGTCTCTTATGCACTTCGTTGGCCAATGCGGCTTCACGACGTGTTTCATCTAGATGGATGATATCTAAAATACGTGCCTCTTCTTCAGAAGTGTTAGGTAGTAGGTCAATCATGAGTTTCAACAATGGTATTTCACATTGTGTGGGTAAGATAGCTTCTAGACCGTAAACTAGCTGAAGGGATTGAATCTAGTCATATTTTTCATTGAGTTTCGATATTCACACAAAGACGAGTACAAGATAAAATTCCAGTTTCGTTTATGAACCCCAATAATGCATTGAAGCATACGCTTAATAATCTTGTTGATAGCTTCAAATTGTCCATTAGCTTGTGGATAATAGGGGGTAGAACTATCATGTGATAGTCCTAACTTGGCAGTCAACTCTTCCATCATGTGATTCCGAAATTTTTTTCCATGAACAGTAACTATGGCCTGCGGTACACCAAACCATGAAACCACATGTTCAAAAAAGAACAATGCAGCTATTTGTCCCATGTTGTTGAATGTAGGTATCACCTAAACCCACTTGGTAAAATAGTTAATGACGAAAACAATATACCCATGCTCCCCAACCGAGTGGGGGTTACATGTCATGAAGTCAATGGCCCATTTTGAAAATTTTCCGACAGCGATGACAAGATTCATTAGTGCTGACTGCAGGCGGGTTTTAAAATCAAATATCTAACAAGCATGACAAATTCTAACCACAATAATGCAGTCACAAAATATGGTAGGCTAGAAGTAACTTGTGAGGAGAATCTTCTGCACGATAGCATAGCCAGAAAAACGTCCACCGCATGCACCAAAATGGAAATCATTTAGAACTTTTTCAGCCTCCTTATGCGTGAGGCACCTATGTAAAACCGTATCGACACCACGAAGATAAAGTGTATCGTGGACGGTCAGATAATATTTGTCTTGGTATCAAATACATCATTGTTGTGAGCGAGAGGTATTAGGAAGGAAAAGTTTGGGTCTGGAGATAGATTTTGAAATATCCATACCATGGGTCAGATGACTCAATCATAAACAAAGACTCATCTGGAATTGATGGTTCCGTAGTAGGATCGGTACTACTTGAAGGAAGGTCACAAATAAGCTCAAAAAACACTAACGACTTATTTGACTTGGATTTTATTAATTCCAAATCAAACTCCTACAAAATTACTATCCATTTATAATACTTTCCCCCCAAAAAACTTATGTGACAAAATGTATGTCATAGGGTTGCAATCCAAAATGACAATGGTCTTTCAGAGTAGAATATAATGGTGAAATATTTGTACAACTTGAACGACTGCCAAAGTGAGATTCTCAATTTATGTGTACTTAAATTCCATATCATTGAGATTACGGCTCAAATAATATATCAGATGTTCAATCCCATATTCTTCTTGGACTAAAACCATAGCGATGGTTGTATTTGCAGCGGTGAGATACAGGAAATAGTCATTGATAATTTGGGGAATATATTAATGATGCTCAGATCAGGGAATATTTAAGAACACCAAAGGAAGCTTGTGCAACCTCATCCCAATGGAAGGGTACCACCTTTTTCAAGAGTTGAGTAAATCCTTTAGCCATTTCGGCATAGTTGGGAATGAACCTCCTTAGAAAGTTAGCCTTCCCTTGGAGTCTTTATAACTGAAGCAGATTGGAAGGAACAGGAAAATCCAGAATAGCCTGTACCTTCAATGGATCAAGCTGAATTCCATATTTCAACATGAAAAATCCAAGCAAACAACCAGACCAACAACAAACACACATTTGTGCGGATTGAGGCATATTTTATAGGGACGGCATCGTAAAAAAATTTCTCTCAGATGTAGTGGGTGGTCAGCCTGTTTCCGTGAATGTGAAGGTAAGTCATCTAGATAAGGTCTAACTATGTGCTTGATGTCATGAAAAGCATAATTCATTTCCCTCTGGAATGTGGCCCCACGTTATTTAAACAAAAAGAGAGCTTGCGATAAGAGAATGTTCCCCAGGGATAGATAAAAGCCATTTTATATTGGTCCTATGGGTGAAAATTAATCTGATTGTAACTGGAGAATCCATCCATGAAAGAAAATATTTCACATCTGGCACATTCATCAATAATCTGGTTGATAAGGGGAGTTGGATAGTTGTCTTTTGGACAAGCATGATTAACATCTTGATAGTCGACACACACACTAATTGTCCCCTGTTTCTTCATGATAGGAACAATGTTAGATACCCAATAAGTAAGTGGAACAGGGTAAATGAATCCAACATGCAAAAAAATTTCAACCTATACTTTAATAGAAAAAAATTTATTAGGGTGAACAGGATGAAGGCACTGTCACACCAACTTAACATTAGGATACATTTTAATCTCATGTTCAATAATGCTGGAGTTGATACCTGACATTTCCTCATATGACCAAGTGAATACATATCGGAATTCACGAAAAAGAGCGTGGTAAGTGTCAAGTTCAGATGGAGAACAAGACGCACCGACATGAATGTTTTCTATAATACCTGGTTTGGTCGAAATATTGATAGAAATCATTTATTCGATATTTGATGGGTTTTTCTCAGAATCAACAACGTGGATAGGAATAGAATTCGTCAAGAAATCAACGATAGTAGGGTGATATAGTTCAAATGGACTACCTTCAATGTAATCTCGAAGATGGTATCATTGATGTGATGATTCCCATGGTTCTTCTTCTGGCATAATGGATTCCATAATTATCTCATCAGTTGAGAATATGCATGAAAATGGATCAGAAGAAGTACCAAAATCCAAAGAATGATAAACCCAAACAGTCGGTGACAATGGATTCGGATTGGCCACATAAGCCAAGAAAATTGATTGCTATGCTATAGATCAATTGGACATAGAGGCATGATTTCATACAACCTAACTACTTCAGAATCATTGGGTATCTTCCTTAAGTCAGATGAAGTGGAAGATATCATGTTGCAAGTCTCTATATTAGCAATTTCCGCCGATGTCGCAGGTGACGATAACGAAAAGGTGCCCATTTGGGAAGGATCCTTAAAGAGTCCTACACCAATTTTATGAATAGAAGGTGGGGGTACGCGAACAAACAAAATGCTTCTAGTTTCCTGGGAACTAGAGGCAAAGAATGAGAGTTGATCAATGGCTATGATACTTTATGGGGAAAGATGATCATATGAAAGTAAGTATATACTACCGCAGCCATAGCGTAAACCCATGGTCTTCCAAGTAATATGTTGTAGTCGAGGGGTCCGTCAACAACCTCAACTTCAACATTAACTGATTTGTCCCCTATTTCTACTTGTAGGTTACTAAGAATTCCACAAGGCTTATATGTATGACTGTCAAAAGCTTTCAACGTCGTAGGTGATTGTGACAAAGTCGGTGAGCCAAGTGACTTCCAACAACTCATTGACATGATACAAGTAGATGCACCTTCATCAATGATAGTGTGATGAATGAGGTGATTCAGGACATGTACTTGAATCAAGAATGCTAACTCTACTGGTAATTTTGGCACGTAGCCTGCATGATTAAAGACTACAAGATTTGAATCCGTCGGATCAATTCCACCGATCATGGACAACAAACCCTGATTCTGGGAGGGAAAAATTTGAAGAACCTCAAGCATTGACAGAGCAAAAGGTGCCCGAGCTAGGTCTTCTACTACATTATCATTTTGAGTTGCATGAGCTGAAGGGTTGAATGCCGATTTGTGTGCTACTCCCTTCGGCAGCTTTATTGTTAACTATGGAAGGATAGGCGGTAGAGCAGAATAAAATGAGGTCGAAGTCGAAGTGGTAGGTTGATCTGTAGCCTGACGATTGGACAAAGACAATATATTATTGTAATATTTACTTTGTGTCGACACCAAAAAATCAATTTTGGGCTTCGTGGTGGATAGCATAAGCACTTGCAAACTAGAAGCATGATCCATAACAACCATATGTGTTTTTGTGTTCAGAAAAGGATTTTTCAACACTGTAGATGTGGCAGAAGTCTTAAGAAGCTTTGGGACTTCCAAGCGGTGAGAAAAATATCGTGTAAAATGCTCCTCATTACATATCAAGCAAGGGTAACAAGGTTTCCGAAAAGAACCGAATGAATCAGATGATTTTTCCTGCGGGGGTGAAATTGATTTCTTCTTTTATTTCCCCTTCTTCCTATTTCTTGGTTGCTTATCACTTTTTCCTTTGTCAGATGACATAGCATGGATTTCAGAAGAAGAAACAGGATCATATGCAGTAGGATTTTGATTTGAAACAACAAGTGTAGGACCATGTATTCTAATTTATATCGAAGCACTAGTAGAACCAATCACACCATCACCGGCATGAATGTCCTAACTAGATGGAGAAAAAGGAACAGTAAAATTTGGTCATGGCGCATTTGGAATATTTTTGTAGAGTGTGCCAAAATAAGTGTAAATCAGATCTAGATACTGGGCATGAGTAATGAATTTCTCTTCACTGATAAGATTTCCCTTGGCCACATCCTTAGTGATAGATGGAAACAAGGACTTAATAAACCACGCAGCTAAAAGGTGATCAGGAACAAATGTTTTAACCATTCGATGACAACAAAGCCACTCATGTGTATGATCTGATATATGAGTAGTAGTGGTCTGTTTAAAGCTGGTCAAAAGTTCCATTCCAGTTTCATATCTCATGGGTAACTAGAAGTGGGTTAAAAAAGTAGCGGCTAAAGCTGTAAAGTTATCAAAAGAAGCTGGTGGTAATTAAATGTACCACTTCATAGTCGGACCAGTAAGCATTCACTGGAAAAGACACAATCTAACAGAATCATCATTTAAGGATTTTGATGAACACCATAAATGACAAGTCATGACATGCGTAGAGGGGTCTTCTCCAGAATTTACATTCAATTTTGGAATGTCCGAGGGTAATTTATGTGGGATCACTGGCCACCAAGGTAAATAATAAATGTGATCATTGGCGAGCCAATTTAAATCCGGTAACTCTAATGTTGCAACAAATGGAAACTATGATTAAGGTTAGGTTGAGCATATGTAATTTTACCAATTAGCTTTCAGCAAGTGGGAATATTAATTTTTTCTTTTGCTAATAAGATAGGTGAATAAGTGGGTAGAGAGACCCATAAATCTCTTTAGATGGAATAAAACTACTTCTATTGTGAATGTGGATCATTGTATCAGTTGAATAAAGCACCTTTAGGTGTGAACAGGGGCTAAAGCATGTGGACAGGGTCAAAGTTGACCAAATCAACAGCGCTATCATGGAAGTAGTGGAGAGTTAATGGAGTTTTTGGAGAGGTAAATCCCCTCTATGGACAGAGGTGATCCCTACTAGCCTAGATCAGGTCTAGCAACAACCGAGTCACGCTGAGACGCAAGTTCCTAATTAAAAAAGACCAAGATGCGACAAGAGGCCTACCTTAAGTCCTACGTTGCCGTCGTTTGTGGAGAAGATGGCGCTTCCATCCCCTGCCTTGGCAGATCACAATTATCTCGCTCAATGTGATCGAACACCTGCACGTACAAGAAGAAACAACAAACAAACAAGCGTAAAACATAATACATGCAATTATGTATCAGTCAGAGAAGATACAACTCATAACATAAAGCATGAACATCTAAGTGGAACCATAATCGAAGTCGCTTATTATTAATTAGAACAAAGAAAGATACAACATGAGCTCTGACGCTGGATCTTCCTTTGTCGGGTTGACAGAGGAGTACGTCTCGATAAAGCTCGTCAGGAAAAGGACAAGTCTCTCTCTCTTTAGTTGTCTGATGATGATCTCCTTACTATTGATTCAGCTCCATTCAGGCTACCAAGACTACTAAGGCTCAACTATTCAACCCCTTCATCAATGGAAGATGGCTATATTTATATAGGAGAGGATGAGGTTGGGATCCCTACAATAGTGGAAGGGAGGCCTTATCCCTTGGGAGGTTCCCCATAAGGTGGAAAAAAGAGGCCAAAGGAGGAAGGCCATGGTTATTTAGTCGAAACCACTCCTCATGACTCATCCACGAAGTTGTTGTAATCGAAAATTCACCTCTTTTTTTAAAAAACTTTCCATAAGCAGATTGGCGTGGGTGCTTAACTAGGACAGAGTGCCAACTGGCGCGGGCTCAGTGTTAATTTTCCTCATTGGCACGAGGACATAACAGGCTACCAACGCCAAGGCAAAAACATGTGTTTTTAGAGGTCTGCTCAGGAAATGATCAACAGAAGGAATGTTGTCCTCATGGAAAGGGATGCAATGATGGTACTTGAAAGGCATGAAACTGCTTATTGGTTACAAAAAATACCCTCCAATGGGCGAGATGGGGATTGCAGGGACGGTGAAAAATTACTGTGTAACAGATGCCCCCTAAAGCATGAGGCCTGAGAGAGAGAGAGGGGTGAAATGCTTTACGAGAACGTGTCCAACTGAAAACACTGCCGTCAGAAAACCTGCGTAGGCAAGTACCACTGATACCTCAAATACATAATATGTGTGTGGTATGGGCGCAACCATCTGTAATAGAGTATACAATAATAAGATCCAAGGCATGGACGCAGCCATCCAGTAAGGATCGATAAATAGACTCAGGTATGGTCGCAGCCATCCAGTGAATGAGTCATGTAACCAATCATAATAATCCACAAAATCACAGCCTATATTCTAACAGAAAAAGTCCAGGGTCTTGCACTCCATCTCAACCTGAACAGAGTACAAGTTCAAGCGTGTGAATAAGTGAGCTGAAGTCGAACATGCAAGAACATCATCTGATTACCAGCCAATGATGAAAGCTGTTAACAGACACGAGAGGAAACATCAATGATGACAATGGCCCTCAAGGTACTATAGGTACAATCCATGGAATGTGAACAGTGAGCTGGCGTCGAACACTCGTAGAATCATCCGATCGAAGGCCAATGATGAAAGCGTTGCGTCAAATGCGAAGAACCTGCCATTAAGGCATGTAGGCTCCAAGGTACTGAAAGGGAGTCTCTAGATGAACTTCCTGGATAATGAGTTGGAGTCGACAGGAAGTGACCTTGATCAAAGGTGGGCCATAGTGTTTCCCGCATCATCGACATGAGACAGAGGAATATAATGTTTGTGAATCAGGATCAGATGAGAATCAGAGGAAGGTTGAAACTGCAAAGGTCAACTTCTCTTGAACATATCGGTGGCACGACACTGGATTTGGTAGTATTTGACATAAAAAGTTCTGAGGTCATGATGACGAGGCAAAGAGCAGATTAGAGGTCAAAAATGATTACCCAAACCCACGGAGGCAAACAAAGAGTGAGATGAGATGTCCCCATTCTGACACGAATGCAGACAAATGCCATGTTCAAGAGCGACATATTGCCGACACGACGATGATACTGGTTCCATTTTTCCCCACCATTTCTGGTGAGTACCCCAATTATTTTTGAAGACAAGCTTGAAGGGGATAGCATATGCTTGTAATATAAGTTCTTCCTTCGGATGAATCCATCCTAGTACATTTAACGAGCCCTAGGAAGGAGAAACTTGAATATCGTCATTACGACTGAATCCGATGTCATCAGGGTTTAACGAGTCTGACAAAGGAAGAACTCAACATCTTTTCATATTTAGAGGTTTTGAAAAGACAATAGAAAAGTAAACTCCAGCAGTCCCTTTTCGTAAATAGTTCCTCAGATCCGAAAAGGTATAAAACTATGTCTGAGAAAACCTCCTAGTCGTGATAGGCTAGGGTATTCCTTTTTCGTAAATAATCTATCCCAGCCCGAAAAAGGGGTAAACATATACTGGGTAGATGTCGTTTCGCATCCACTTTAACTAGATCGAAACGACAAGGGACTCGACAATCTTTTCATGTTTAGAGAGTCAGAAAAGAGCTGAAAGATGACTCCAAAGTGACTTTTTCGTGTTTTTACCGAGTCTGAAAAAGTATAAAATACAACTAGTATCACTATCCAAGTCACGTAAAAACCTGTTGCTGCACATAAAGTGAATGTAAATCCATTTTTCGACAAAATATGTTAAAATATTGAGAAAAATGAATTTCAAAACCTAATTTTGACTTCAAAATTTATAAATATGCCACAAATGGTAAAAACATATTTACTTTTACTTTTTACCTCATTTGGAGAGCAACAGTGAGATTTTGCTGTGCGGACTTGCGGCGGTGATTGTGACCAATCCAGTACATCATTCAGGTTCTCGTTCATTCCAGGTAAGAGGCGCTCCCCTTAGCTTTGTTTTGATTCATTTTTTGTAAATTTCCATTGTGTATTTGACCTCTTGGGGAAACATTTTGCAAATTTAGGGCTCAGCCAATTGGCACAGGTATCGGGCATGGACCTGTGCCAATTGGCTCCATTTTGCAAAGGGGTTGCGCCAATTGGCGTGACTTTTAGCAAAACAGTCGCGTCAATGGTGCAACTCAATTTTCCGCGTTAATTAACCAAAATGTGAGCCACTCAAATAAATTTTTAAGTGTTGCAAAGATCTAATAAGTTATTTTTGACCATGTTGGTGCATATATCTAGCCACAATGGTGATTGAATGGAAGGAGAGGGAACATAGGGAAGAGGACGAAATGGCCATGGAAAATGAAGCTTGCATGAACGCCCTCCGAGACTGTGGTCTCAAGAAATTCTTCCTCAAACCATGTTTGAGAGCTCAACTTGAGCTATTGCAGTATTTGGTTAGAATATGGGATGAGACTGAAGAAGTGTTCAAACTCCAAGACCAAGTACTAGCAATCAAAGTCTTTGATGTTTATTTCATAACTGGATTGTCGCGCAAAGGCCCAGTGCCAATCATGATAGGTAGTAGACCTTCTGGGGAGAAAATGGATATGGTAATGGCGAGAGTGTGCCCGGGGGCACAGACAAGATCGGGCAGTGGGAAAGTAGACATCCACACTGTCCGCGACCTAGCACTCCGAGTGGTGCTTCACACCATTACGCGGGCTGCAGGATCACAGGCCCCACATGAGGCAACCAAGGCGCAGCTCCTACCAGCCTCTGAATGCATGAATCCTACACTTTTTGATTGGGCCACTGCTGTAAAAAAAACATCAAACGGCAGTTGATAAAGTGCAAGAAGGCCAAACTGAAACAGTTTGGGTATGGTTCCATTCTAGTGTCATTCATTCTGGAATGATTACCAATTTTCCAGGGCCAAGGGGCGATAGTCGCCGAGCCGACATTGAAGGAGCCGAGAATGGCTCGATGGGTAGTACTTATGCCCAGGTCAGGAGGGTGACAGCAGATGTCCTGGATGCCTGAGTTTTTTGTATGGTTACGGAGTCAACTGATTGTGGTTGAGGATTGGCCCTACGCAGGAACTACCTTGACGGGAGACCCCAATCTCCCACTTCCAGAGGGGGAGGACTGGGACGAGGAGCTGGGTATGACTCTTTTTGATTTTTTATGTATTTATGATTTTTTTTTTTTGATACATGCCTATTCTAACAACAGTTTATGTGTATGTAGACATTGGCCCAGAGAGGCTTGTGAGCATGTTGCCCATTGCGCGGAGGACCCCTCTCGCATATGACCCTCAGGTTGAGGGCAGCGAAGGGAGTGAGCTGATCCAAAACTTAGAGGGCATCACCCGGGGAATCCTGAACTATGCACGACTGGCAGACGTCCCGTTGGCTTACCAGCGACACACTGTGGGAGTGCCTAGTCACCTCCATCGACTGCTGAGGCGATTCGTGCACGCGGTGACATGTTACCACGAGAACCACGCTGATTAGATATCAAGGGATTTTTATATGCATATTTTTGAGAGACATGTTGTCTCCGGCTATTATTAGATAGACATGTATATTTTTTGACTTTATGTGATGTACACAAACTGCAAACTATTCGACATATATATCTATATATCTATTTCTGGATGGATCTTTTTACATGTGATGATGTTTTTATATGCCATGAATATTTCTAATACAATGTTATCTAATGCACTAGTTATATAATCTACATAACAAACGAACCAATGGAAAAATTCACAAAATGGATTACCACACATTTTATTTTTACGCAAGCTTAAAAGCACACATGGAAACACATATGCAAACTATGCTTGAAATGAGGAAAAACGGGCATGCCCCCCAACATGGTGTCTCAATTCGAGGTACATGCCCCCCAAGCTTCAGTCCATAGGAAATGGAGTGAAGGTTCAAAACAAAAGAGATTTTATCTAAATAAAAAAAAACTTGAATTGAACGGGCTCGTGTTTCATTATTTTAACGAGGTTGACACACTTAAAAGAACTATCCTCGTAACAACTTGTTTCATTGTTTTAGGAGCTTGGCACAAGAAGAGGAACTATGCTCCAAAGAGCTCAACGGAGGAGGCTCAGGAGGGGGATAACTAGATACATCACGCTCTAGAAAATCAGAAATTGCCCTCAGGCCAAGCATGAATGAGGAATGATGATGTCCATCACTCCATGGCAGATCTTTAAGAGACATTGTTTCAACAATAGCTTCATCAGAAGGGAAAACTTATCTTAAAGGGTTGGGTGAATCTGCGTCACCGAGCCAAGGGGATTGAGAATATATATCCAGAGCCATGCTCGAAGGAGCATGTTCAGGAGGAGGATCAGATGCAATGACAATTTCGCAATAGTTAATCTGAACTGGAGTTAGCAGCATTGATTCTCCAAATGAGGTCACTTGTTCAGGCGAAGGGATGATCCAAGGGTCGTCGGACCTAGAGACCATATTAACTTGAACAGTGTGCGGTGGTGGCGCGGGAAAAATACCCATGAGGGCGGGGTCCTTGAAGAGACCGGGTCCTACACTGTCAAGGGGATTGGGGATCTGATCCACGTAAGGAACATTTTTCTCAAAGGATAAGGTGAAGAAAGACAACTGATCCACAGTAACGATTTTTCCCTCATGAGGGAACTTCAGAATCCGAAAGAGGGTGGACGGAACGCATAGCATGGTGTGAGTCCAACTGCGGCCAAGAAGCAGATTGTAGTTGAGCTTGGCATCAACCACTTCTACTTCTACGTTGATTGTCTTCCCCTGTAATGTGATCGACAGACTCTCGAGAACACCTAGGGATTTTGATTCCCGACCATCAAATGCCTCTAGGGAATTGGGAGACGATGAAAGAGCCGGAGAGCCAATGGCCTTCCAACAGGCAGATGACATAACACAGGTGGAAGCACCTTCGTCCAAAACAACTCTATGGATGTTGAGGCCGTTGATCCTGACTTGGATAACAAGAGAGATTTGATGTGGAAGTCGGGGGACAAAATTTTCTAGGTCGAAGGTGAGAAGATTAGAATCGGCGGGATCAATTCCACTGATTGCAGACAACAGAGCTTTTCGTTGCGATGGAAAACTTTGAATCACTTCTAATACAAACATTGCAGAAGGCGCCTGTGCCAAATCCTCAACAATACTGTAGTGCTAAGCGGCATGGGCATTTAGATTGTAGGAAGATCTTCACAGAACACCTTTAGAAGGTGGCCTCACAACAGGTTTAGCACTGGGCTTCTCAATTTACAAAGGACCGGAGACAGGTGGAGGAGGTGGGCCATCCAAAACGTCCTTTCCAGCTGCTTGACGCGATCCGGCATAATCCGTCGAACGTGTAGCAATCGAGACAGGTGCAACACCATTCATCATAAAGACCTGGGACCCAAATGGTATAGATGGTGAAGGCTGCTCAACCATTTGGGTTTGCTGAGATGGGAACGGTTCTTTAAGAACTACCGGAGTCCCTTTGGAGCCTTTGAGAAGTTGACTAATTTCAGATCGTCGAGGAAAATATTTAGTATAATGGTCTCCTTCACAGATAAGGCAGGGGTACTTCGGTTTACATTGGGAACCGTCATCAGTACGAGGTTTAGAAGACTCTGGTTTTGGGGCATCGGGTTTGGATTTTCCTTTGCCCTTCTTCTTCCCTTTGGAGGCCTTTTTTGTAGGATTAGTCTGAACGACATTGACCTCCACAGTTTTACCAGAATCCGGAGGGGCAAGAAGAGCAGAATTATTGGAAGAATTTTGACTTCTGCTTCCCATTTGAAGATTTCCGAAAATTTTGAGAAACAAAACCAATGACACCATCCATCGCTGGGGTAGGTGGTGCCTTAGACGTTCCTGGGTGTGGAGAATCAATCAAAATATCATAAAGCGTGCCGGACTGAGAGTACACCAGATCAAGGTACTGGGCACGCGCGATGGCTTGTTCTTCAGTCACACATGCCCCCATAGCAATATCTTGAGCAATTTTGTTAACGAAGGAGGTGGTGAACCAATGAGTTAGTAGCTAATCAAGTATATCAAACTTTATCAATCTACAATGAAGTCGCCACTCATGAATATGATCAGATATATGGGTGGCTTTATCCTGCTTCAAAGAAGTCAGGAGATGCGTCCCGGCTTTGTAACGAACTGGTAACTGGAAGTGCATCATAAAATCCATGGCTAACGTATTGAAATCTTGAAAGATGCCATGAGGTAATTCAATATACCACTTAGCGGCAGCACCGGTGAGAGTGCGCTGGAAGAGGCGTAGACTAATTGAATCATCCACCCAAGAGTTGTACGAACACCACAGATGATAGGTCATTACATGAGCTTTGGGGTCCTCTCCAGCTTTACCCTCAAACTTAGGACAGTCACCGGGTACCTTGGTTGGAACCAGAGGCCAATAAGGATTACGAAGAATCAGATCATTAGTTAATTTAGAAACATCCGGTAATTCCAAGGTAGCCAAAAATGACAACTGCAGATTGAAAAGCATGCCAGGCCCTCGATAAGGACCTGTACCTGTACTCCACGCTGGTTGAGCATATCCTTGCCCCCATGAGTTTTTTCCCAAGGGATTCTGACAGTAGGGGGTATAGGGTGTATAACTAGTCTGATAGAGTTGCAGGTAACCAGTGTACGGGGGTTGATACCCAGAGTATGGACCCTGATTATATGTCGGCCCCGTTTGAGCAGTATGCGGATTCGGCTACTGAGAATAGGTATAGGCGGGTTGTTGAGGGTAATAATTAGAACCTTTGGGTAGGTTGTAATTCGGTCGAGATTGACCTTGAGGATAGTAACCGCCTTGGGGTTGAGCGGGCTGCTGATAGGTGAGGCCCTGCTGAGCCTGATAAGTAGGGCGCACCAGTTGATTCGGTTGTGGCATCGAATAAATCGACTGTTGAGCAGGGTTGACAAGATGTGCAGGCTGGCCTTGTTGGACAGGTTGACCTGGCTGAATGGGCTACCCTGGTTGAGCAGGTTGACCCGGATAAATAGGTTGCACAGGTTGTACAGGTTAACCTAGCTGATGTGGGACACTAGGCTGTGTCGGATGGGCCGGTTGGCCTGGTGGTGGAATGGGGCCAGGTTGTGCCTGATAACCAATTTGACCTGCAACAAGACCATAAGATGATCCTGGCTGTGCAACATTTGGGCCAATAGGATACTGAGGTTGCATAGGTTGAGAAGGTTGGAATTGCCCCCAAGGACCATACAACGACCTAGGTTGGTACCCCGGTTGACCTGGTTGGACCACAGGGTGAGGCTGCATAGGTTGACCTGAAGGGTTGTAGGACTGTCCTTGTGGATCGTATAACAACCCTTTCTGGCCCGAAGGCTGGCCTTGTAAGGGTTGTCCTTGTGGGTCATAAAGATAACCAGGATGGCCCGAAGGTTGGCCCTGAAAGGGTTGTCCTTGCGGGTTATAAGGCTGCCCAGCCTGGTTAGACGAAAAGCCTTGACCATGAAGATAAGCCTCTGGAGCAAGTAAACATAAAGGGTTTCCCTGCTCATCGTATTGATATGGAAAAATGTAAACGGGTGTACCATCCTATGCTTAAAGCGAAAAATACGGATGGTTGGGATCTTGGGAGGATGGACCGACCTCGGGGTTCGATTGCTGTAGATACAATCAATACTCTTCCGAAGAAATGTTCTACGGCATAGCAGATGCTATATAGATGTCTTCGGGAAGCGACGTAGTCCTTACGAACTGAGTGGTAACATCGGGTGTAGATGCGGCCACACAGACAGTGGGCCTGATAGGTACTGAAGTGACCTGAGGGGATGACGTGATGGGTCTCCTAGGAGACATCCCTAATGAAGGAATAACCGGCCTCGTAGAAGGAGTTGATATCCCCATAGATGCGACAACGATCATAATCTGAATTAAAGATCTATACCCTACTGGAAGTGAAGGACTGGGCGAAGACATGACAGATAACTCGGGGTTGTCTTCTGGGAACAACTGGTAATATTCACCAGACATGGGGATTTCCTCACTAGGAGAATGGCTGGATGAGCCCATATCTGAACCTGCCGCTAGATCTGCTAGAAGATGGCGAGGAGTAGGATGAATTACAACAGCTATAAAAGGCGAACCCGATGTAAGAGGAGGGAAATATTCCCCTACTCCAAATCAAAACCAAGCATTGGATAAGGGCCAATCGAACTCAACTGGTCCTCCAAAGGGAAGCTCAGATAGAACCGGTCCCCCGTCGGGAAACTCAGAGATAATGGGCTATTGGGGTTCAGCAGAGGATTGAGAGACCTTTGATGAATTGTCTGTATACAGACTACCAGTAGACGAAACTGAGGGTTCTGCCACTGTGACAATAATGAAGAAAGGAAGAGATCAAACACAACACACGGGCTACAAAATCAAGGCACACAATCAAACGGCCAAAAATCAAATTCTAACAGGGCGTGTCATCACAGGTGATTTATTTTACCACATTTAAACTTAGAAACTTCACCGTTTCATGTTTTAAGAGTCGAGAAATGGATGAAAGGTGACTCTATCTCTTTCAGTTTTGAAAAAAGTGTGAAAGGACAAGCGCTTGATGATCCTTTCAAATTTAAAGAGTCAGAAAAGATCAAAATGACTACTCTGGTAATCTAGGCAAAGGGTGTACTAGATATTCGTGAAATTCAATATACACCTTGGTTTCAAAATGAAAGAGCAATCAACCAAGGACTTAACATACGTGCAGGCAATCTCCACAAATGCCGTGTCCGGTGTATCATGGGTATAAGGCGGCAGACTCGGCTTCCTATGGATAAAGGATAGAAACCTAGTGGGGTCTCCCTTTATATACGCAACGGTATGGGGAGCAGAAGTCTGTACTAGTGCTATCTAAAGCCAAGAGGCGAACGACAGCTACTAGGTTTAACGACGCTGGAACACATCACTAGCCTAGACCTCTAAATATTTTGTTAATGTTTCAATTTTGCCTTAAGGTAAATTGAATAGATTTTAATGTTGATCTTAAATTATGTTTCAATTTCCAAGCCCTACCGAATGTTATGTCTCAAAAACTCCTAAATGCACACTACATGCCACAATGTATCATTTCGTTCGATGAATAGCTAACTACAGGAAGGTTGAGAGATTTTCACAAAATAACAAAATGATCGCAAAACAACCACTAGTGTCTCTAATGCACGCTAATGAAAACTAGAAGCTTTTCTTTCAGAGCTACAAATCACTAAAACACAGAAAAGATTCAATTTACATTAACTAATCTGGAGAAAAAGAGATTTTTTGTATTTTCAATTCTTAAGAGAAAAATGCACTAAGAAAATTGAAAACTAATGAAAAGAACAATTTGAGAAGTGATAGCAAAAGAGCAAATACAAGAAAGTTTCACTCAATGCCAAACACACAATCAGACCTCAAATTGATAAAGAAGTCCCTCAAATAAAAAAGAATCCCAAAGACTCAAATGAACCATGTAATCTAGGCTCAAAATGAGAAAAAGTGGAATTCGAATGAAAGAGAAGCCAATCACTCAAATAGCGCAATAAAATAGTGGAAAATCACCAAAAGAATGCAGAAAAGAAATAATGAAATTGACTGATCAAAAGAGGACCAAAAACTCCCATGGGAGGCTTGACACACTATAACACCTAGATGCCCTAGGGCTAGAATGTAAAATCAATAGAAGAGGGCAAACAACCAGAGGATAAAGGTCACAGTTAGTCAAACAAGGCTTCAGAACACTCAGGCAGTCGAAAAAGTGACACCAAAACCACAGACCAAGCTCAAAAAGCCCAAAAAGAAGCAAACCCTAGCACCTTACAGAATTGGCGTGACTGTCAGGCTGCAACTAGCGCCAAAACAGGATTGGCGCGGGTGATAAAATGGCAACATGCGCCAGCTGGCATGACTGTCAGGGAAAAAACCGTGCCAATCGATTTTAATAATGGAAAAGATAAAAAGGAGCAATGGAGAAGCAGATTAGGGATGGTGAGGCTAAACAAAAGTTTAACACTGAAAAAGAGTAAACCACAAGAGATGATCAAGCAGGCAAAGACCAAAATCAACTGAAAAGATGAGACAAACTCAAATCAATGTCTCCCCAGTAGAGTCGCCAGTTTGTTGGAGAGGTAAATCCCCTCCGCAGACAGAGGCGATCCCTACTAGCCCAGATTGGGTCTAGCAACAACCGAGTCACGCTAAGATGCAAGTTCCTAATTGAAAAAGACCAAGATGCGATAAGAGGCCTACCTTAAGTCCTACACTGCCATCGTTTGTGGAGAAGATGGCACTTCTGTCCCCTGCCTTGGCAGATCACGATTCTCTCGCTCAATGCGATCGAACACCTGCACATACAAGAAGAAACAACAAACAAACAAGCGTAAAACCTAATACATGCAATTATGTATCAGTCAGAGAAGATACAACTCATAACATAAAACATGAACATCTGAGTGGAACCATAATCGAAGTCTCTTATTATTAATCAGAACAAAGAAAGATACAACCTGAGCTCTGACGCTGGATCTTCCTTCGGCGGGTCGACAGAGGAGTACATCTTGGTAAAGCTTGTCGGGACAAGGACAAGTCTCTATCTCTTCGGCTGTCTGACGATAATCTCCTTAGTATTGATTTAGCTCCATTCAGGCTACCAAGACTACTAAGGCTCAACCATTCAACCCCTTCATCAATGGAAGATGGCTGTATTTATAGAGGAGAGGAGGATATTGGGATCGCTACAATAGTGGAAGGGATGCCTTATCCCTTGGGAGGTTCCCCATAAGGTGGAAACAAGAGGCCAAAGGAGGAAGGCCGTGGTTATTTAGTCGAAACCACTCCTCATGACTCATTCACGAAGTTGTTGTAATCAAAACTTTGCCTCTTTTTTTTTTAAAATTTCCATAAGCAGATTGGCGCAGGTGCTTGACTGGGATAGAGCGCCAACTGGCGCGGGCTCAGTGTTAATTTTCCTCATTGGCGCGAGGACATAACGGGCTACCAGTGCCAAGGAAAAAACAGGTGTTTTTAGAGGTCTGCTCAGGAAATGATCAACAGAAGGAATGTTTTCCTCATGGAAAGGGATGCAATGATGGTACTTGCAAGGCATGAAACTGCTTATTGGTCACAAAAACGACCCTCCAATGGGGGAGATGGGGATTGCAGGGACGGTGACAAATTACTGTGTAACAGGAGTACAACACAATCATATAGGAGGAGAGTATGCATGAGAGTAGATTCTTTATTGACTGGGATCCAGGGTGAGGAAGCTTAGCAAGAATATAAGGAAGAGGATGGAAACCATAGAAGGCATTCTGAATATTGATATTATATTGGTTTTTTATGACCTTTTTTGCACTTCAACTTTTTAGCAGAGTCTGTTGTGGTATTTATCACAAGGGTGTTTCCGAGCGGAAATCCCACCCTCATCCTTGGGGGAATTCGAGTGCCTACTCAGGAGAGGTTCATTGAGCATCATTTTGACTATTTGGTATCAGGCCAAGCTTCAGCCATTATTCATAGTGCAGTATCCTTTAGGATTATGTGGTTTTTCAGGGAAACATCAGTGGAGGGTTCATAGGCCTAGATTCTGATCTTGTTTTACAGTAAGGGGAGTAGCCCTTCATCCAGGAGGCTAGTAAGGAAGATAAATGAGCATTATTCCACCATCCAGCATCAATCCAAGCCGAAAATTTCACCCATAACACAGTCTCCTCTAGAAAATGCATTAATTTGCAGTGCAGTTGCAGTGGGAGGTCAAGTACGCAAGTTATTGACCCTTTTTTTCTAGTGAGAGGAGAAGCCCTTCATCTGGAAAGGTTGTGAGGAGGGATATCAGAAATTTTCATATCAAAATAGCCATCTCCCACCAGTGATCTAGTTGCAAAGTGTTATTCTACCCTAGGGCTACATTTTACACATTCTACATTTTGAGTATTTCCAGAAACCCTTTCCGGTTTGTCTTGGAATAGTTCTAGAAAGCCTAGATCTCTGATCCCGACAGTTTCTAAGCACTACATCAGCAAATCCATGTATTTAAATTTATAGCAATATTAAATCCCAATAGAAGTTGCATTGTCTTAGCCTTCAAAATTCTTGTATAGAAGTTGTTCCTCATATTTTATGCACTAGATCTATAGAGACTTGTTTTTCCTAGCATGAGTGTCTTTTTCCTCAAGATATTGTAGACATTTGCTGCTATAATGTTTAATATGTGTTGATGTATCACTGTATTTTCCAGTTTTGTGTTTCATATTCATGTATTTTCCATTTTGGAGTATTACAGTGGTATCAGAGCATGATCTCTAGCTCAACTTGTGGGCAATACATATTATGACACCAGAAGAAGCAACAAGAATAAGAGATCCATAATGATGGAGGGATTAAGTTTTGCCTCATTTATTTTTTGATCTATGTAGGATCTATCCAAGGATTTCAAAAAAATGAGAAGGGATAGGCAAAAGGAGACCTTAAGAAGGTTTCAAAATGAGGAAGGCCCAAGCACTTCCTATTAGTAGCAGAAGAAACCGGTAATGCATAGAACTCCACAACAATCTACTATGTCCACTTTATTTGAAGAGGAAGGTGAATGGCATGGAGATGGAGGAAAATTAGAACATAAGACTCTAATTGATTATCTTATAGAGTAAAAATCTCAATCAAGGGAATTTAAGGAGAATCTAACTCTCCAACAGTTTATCCAAATCAAAGAAGAACGGAGACCTTGCATCAACAATAGAAGAAAAAGGCATAATAGATTCATTTTGCCTACATCTGATGGGTCATCCACAAGCATAACAAAGGCTTGGGGGAAGAAGTTAGATGAATTCTTCTTACTACATCCAGTAGTATAAAGAGAATTTGTTGAGATTGCAGCACTACACCTTGAGGGTGAAGCAAAGGATTGGTGGTTCAACCATTTGAAACATGCAAGAGTGACTGCTTATACAAATTTTACTCAAAGGCTGATCAATAATTTTGATAGAAGAAAACCTGAGGTAATTCCCATTGAGACTTTTCTTGAAATTGATGAGAAAGCACATGAGGAGCCAAGGGAAGATGTTAACAATATCACTCCAGAAGAGGAGCAACTTCCACCACCACCAGCTGCAGGAGTACTTGCATCAGGAGAAGGAACACTTGCATATTTGCAAGATAGACTTCATCTCTTGACATTGGGAGTCCCATGCATGATTTAGGAGATGCATGAAGAAAAGGAGGTAGATACCAACACTGGTGCAGTAGTAGAGGAGCAACCATCACCATCACCAACAATTGGAGAATCCATTGCACCAGTTAGAGGAACTCTTGTAGTTGTACAAGATGTTCGCAAGTATTAGCTTATCCAAGGTTTGCAAAAATTTCAATCTCATTTTATTTTAGTACCTCAACATGATATTTGTGAGATCATGTCATCTGGGCCATTACATAACCAAGGATTAGATCACCTTATCGATTTGGCACAAAAAACTATCATAGCGCAGAGGATCCTTGACTTGTTCAAGGAGGAGATGCATAGCCATCCTGGTTTCTCATTGTTGAGATACACACAACACCTTGTGTTCAAGTGTGGAGTTTCAGAGGATGGAATGAGCATAGTCCTAACCAATACAATTATGAGCTATGAGTTCAACATTTTGTAGGACAATGAGACAGTAGATGCACCATCATGGAGATCAACAGTGCTATCACTGGGGAGCAATGATAAGTTGGGGGCCTAACTATTATTGGATCATTCTGATGACCGCTTCACTTATGGAGAATTGGATAGGTAGATGGTCGATGGTATACATCTTGTGATGGTTAGAATCTTCCATTATTATGATAGATATTTCTTGATGAGCACCTCATAGCTCGAAGAAAATCTTTTTCCTACAACATATTTGGAACTTTATGGGTTCTACCGGGTCATTGATGAGAGATCCTCATGTAGAGATCTCTAGGAGGTTTCACTTCAACATATCATGAAGTGCAAAGAAAGTAATTAGATTGAGGAGGATGGTATTCTCCATTGGGTGGATACCAAATTGGAGCATGATGAGAGTCACCCATAGTTGGATGGATGGGCGAGGGTGATGAGCAAGGGGTCGGCGAGCTACTTGTAGATTTATGACACAGGGCAGCAAGAAGCATGGATGTGTTGGATGATTTTGGGGGAGTATGGTTACAACCTAAAATATCATATTTCCATTATCCATGCCTTGCATAGTGCTGGTATGATGCAGTTGTAGGAGGCATGGCTACGATGGCTACTCTTGAGAGAGTTTGGCCATCACATGACATATCCTATGTCAATGGGTATGCTATTGTTGGAGACATTGCATGGCACTCACATAATGTGGCAGAAGGGAGCTTGTTTATGTTGGACTAATGCGGTATTCTACATGTCAATCATCATGTTGCTGTTCCACGGCTTGTATGATGATGATATGAGGGGGCAACAAGAGTCGTTTTTTCTTTGGTTACTCTTGGGTGGGTATGGGATAAATTTCTCCCATAACTTGCATGGTATTTCAAGAGTTGAGGATGGCACAATTATGGCCTTTGAGAGTAAGAAGATGTGTCCATAAAGGAAGGAGCCTTCCACATATGGTAAGGTGTTGTTGACACTCATACATGCATTTTCCAAACTCAGGAAGTTTTGGAGGAGCAATAGCTTCCAACAAAATATTGACCACCATAAAATTTAATCTTCTCTTAAGTAAAATCAGCTGCAAGGAGGAAAACAAAGGAGGAGTGGTAGTATTCCAACATGTGGCTTTGGCATTAAGTATGTCAGGATAGGTGTATTTTTCTTGAAGGTTTAGGAGGAAAACAACCACTCTACAAGTTTGTTACAGTCACTCACCTTTCCGGGAAAGAGACAAGGGATCCCACCTATGGACCTCATCACCAGATTTCCAACAGTACATGGTAAGGGTTGTGTCTTTGTGCTTATTGATCATCTAACAAAGTATTTGCATTCATTTTCCATTTATATATAGTGTATTTCTCCATAAGAGGGTAAGCCTCTCTTTGGACTTCATGGTATTTTTACGACCAAATCAGTGATGGAGATAGGCACTTCTTATATGGATTTAGGCAAGTATTGTTATATTTTGGATATACTCAGTTAACACCCAATTCCATTTACTAGTTCCAAGTATATGATAAGACAGACACAACAAGCAAGTGGTTGGGAAGCTACTGGCCACATTATGTTCAGGGGCATCAAGTAGCCAAATTGTGCTGGTTCCACTTGGGGAACTATTGTCACCATCCAACATTTCATATGACATTCAATATATTTCTCATTTGGATTCCATATTGTGATGATGTTCTAATTTCGATATGTGGGATGGTTGGGGGCAAGCAAGTTTCATAGAACCAAAGAGTGGATCCTTGACAGTCCAGTTTCCTTTTGGCCTCTTGAGGACAACATTATTGCAGCCCAATATCAACAACAGCTCTATACAGTTCATAAATGGAGTGAGAGACAGCGTGGGATGGAAAAATTGGACTATCATGTTCAGCTATATATCCCATATACATTGCAGAAGCATGAGATGGAAGATTTTTTCTATGAGCTACCCAGGGTGATCCATCTTGGTTGGAGAATAGCATGGGGATTGGAGCTTCTCATTAGGATTAAGGTTCCCAACATTTTTCAGATTCCATGCCTCAAGAATTCATCTAGAAAACATGTAGTTGCCTTGATGGGTATCCCACTTCTTCATGATGAGAGCCATTTGGTTTTATTAACAAAGGCTAACTTGCACACTTGGGAGGAGAAACTAGGGGACAAATTGATTGGAGAGCATTTGGTTCAGTGGGGGAGTTTATCAGATGAGGATGCTAGAGGAGGAGGAGAGGATATTTTGTAGTATCCACCCTTTGCAGTTGCATGAGGACAAACAAGATTTGGGAGGGGAGGATTGTAATATTCCTAATTAGCTTTCAGGTAATTGGAATATTAATTTTTTTATTTTGATAATAAGATAGGTGAATAAGTGGGTAGAGAGACCCATAAATATCTTTAGTAGGAATAAAACCACTTCTCATGTGAATGTGGATCATTGTATCAGCCGAATAAAGCATCTTTAGGTGTGAACAAGGGCTAAAGCATGTGATAGGGTCAAATTTGACCAAATCAACAATGTTGTCATGGTGGTAGTGGCAAGTTAATGGAGGACAACGCTGTCATAGAGGAGGAGTGTATGCATGAGAGTAGCTTCTTTAATGAGTGGGACTCAGGGTGATGAAACTCACCAAGAATATAAGGAAGAAGATGGAAAACATAGAAGGCATTCTAAATACTGATATTGTATTGGTCTTTTATGACTTTTGGAGGCTTCAACTATTTAGCAGGGTCTGCTGTGCTATTTAGCACAAGGGTGTTTCCGAGCGAAAATCCCACCCTCGTCCTCGGGGGACTTCGAGGGCCTACTCAGGAGAGGTTCATTGAGCATCATTTCCACTATATGGCATTAGTTTAAGCTTCAGCCATCATTCACAGCGTAGTCTCCTTCAGGATTGTGTTGTTTTGCAGGGCAGCATCAGTGGAGGGTTGATAGACCTAGTTTCTATTCTTGTTTTCCAATGAGGGGAGTAGCCCTTCATCCGGGAGGATAGAAAGGAATATATTTGGGCATTATTCCACCATCTGGCATTAGGCCAAGTAGCAACATTCACCGACAGTGCAGTATCCTCCAGAAATTATGTTATTTTGCAGTGCAGTTGCAGTGGGAGGTCAAGTACCCAAGTTCTTGACCCTGTTTTCCAGTGAGGGGAAAAACCCTTCATCTGGAAAGGTTGCGAGGAGGGATATCAACCATTTTCATACCAGATCAGCCACCTCCCACCAATGATCAAGTTGTAGAGTGTTATTCAGCCCTAGGGCTACATTTTACACATTCTGCATTTTGAGTATTTCCGAAAACACTTTATGGGTTGTCTTGGAATAGTGCTAGAAAGACTAGATCTCTGATCCCGACATTTTCTAAGCGCTACATCAACAGATCCATGTATTTACATTTATAGCAACAATACACTGCAACATAATCTGTTCTATCTTAGCCTCAAACATTCTTTTATAGAAATTGTTCCTCATATTTTATGTATTCGATCTCTAGAGGCTTGTTTTGCCTAGCTTGAGTGTCTTTTTCAATAATGTTTAATATAATGGCTATATGATCTATTCTCCTTTTATGTGTTGATGTATCGCTACATTTTCTAGTTTTGTGTTTTATATTCATGTCTTTTCCATTTTGGAATATTACAACATAATCGGGATAAGATGGAATCACCTGAGCAGTATGCCTTTGCATACCAACAAATGGATTTTGTTGTTGGTAACCCAGATAGGGGTAGGCGTTCTGACTAGGTCCTAGATAAGCCTGATACTGTGGGAATGATTGTTGTAGCTGCCATGGTATATGATAAAATTTTTTCTTGCCAGGATAATTCAGACTCGGTTGTGAATATACAAGGCCAGCAGAAGCCTGTGACAAAGGTAAACTAGCATGTTGTTGCAAAATTCCCAATAAATATGGTTGTTGAATAGAATCCTGGGAAGACTGAGTTTGTAGACCTGAAACTTGAGGGTTAGGGGTGGAAGGACCCACTTGTGCAGACTGAGCAATAGCCATAGAAGAAATGACATACGTAGTAGGCATAGATGTGACAGGTTGAACTGGTTGATATTGATACACAATTTTTTGATGTTGAACAGGAAAAGTAGGCTACCATTCGAAAACATGCATTCTAGCAAATGATGGACCTAAGTAGGACGGAGTATTGCCATATGGATCGAATATCTGCGGCCCCCAAAAATATGGATTATAGGGATATTGCACATACTGGATTTCATATGATGGGTATCCAGGAGATACTGTATAAGATGGATAGTTATTGGATGGACCAACGTGATATTGAGGGTCAGACCATTTAATAATCTTAATATATGAACTAGATATAATTTCAGATGATGACATGGGTGAAGTCCATGGACTAGAGGAGACACCATAGTAGGTTCCATTTAAAGCCTGACAACCCAGTGGGACAGACGAACCACCATAAATATGTTCCTCAGGTGTCTTCGAAAACATTGAAGAAGAAGTGACAGTAGATGATGCCACAGCCGTAACAGAAGGTATAGCCTGGGATGTTGCCTTTTCCATGGTTAAATAACCCAGAAAATACTCTAACGAACCTATGGGAACTTGAGAGTCATAAGGATCAGCGGAAGTAGAGTCAATCAAACTAGGAAAAGACTGATATAAATGAAGCCCCGACCCAAAATGAGTGGGGGTCAAAGGGGTTGTCTCTTCTAGAATTTCTTCCTCTATCAAAATCAAACTAGGTGGAATCACTTCACTGTCAAGCCCGAGATAAATTTCAGGCGGTAAACTCTGCGATAAAGAGGAAGACTCAATGGTTATAGATGACTGAGGATCATATGGTTGCACGGGAACAACTTCTTGTTGTTCGACTTCGGGATCAACTACTAGATCCACTTCTAGTTGAACAAACTCTAGTTTAGGATTCACCATTTCACTGGATTGAATTTCAGTGTCCTCAAGTAACTGTGAGATTTTTGTCTCGACTGTAGCAGATAAACTGGGATCAGTCGAAATGACTCAAGACTCGGTACTAAAAGGATCATATGTCTCTGGTATATTAGATGACGTAGAACCAAGAGTTCCAAAGGTAACAAACTCAGTAGGGCGAGCATGACTTCGTCTGCCAGGAGTAGCTTTTGGAGGTAACAGAGGTGTATTCACTGTCCTACATGAATGACGGGGAAGCGGGGTATCTTATTCCACGATTTTTGATTGATTTTGTAAAAAAAAATAAAAAAAGAGAGGGTGATATTAGGAAAAATGTTTACCAAGCAATTGTTAACTGCAATAAACTACCTCAGTAAACCAAGGACTTATTATACGTGAAAGAAATCTCCCTGAATATTGTGTTCAGTTTATCAAAGGTACAAGGTAGTCGACTCAGTTACCTATGGATGGTAATAAACCTAAAGTTTTCCTCCCAAATATACGCGAAGGTACGTGGAGGCCCAATCCGTATTAGCATTGTCTAATGTGAAACTGCATAGTGAGAGCATCCCCTTATACTTTTCGTACTAGAACACTGCCCGATATATGTGAAAGCACATGGACAAGCTCTGATATACTTATGTACATGGAATGAGGTATCACACTTGGAATGTATCATAGAAAATTAACAACAGATGCTATGTTTAACGACGTCATAAGACGTCTTCTAACCTAAACCTCTAAATGTTATCGTTAATGTTACAATGCTTCCTTAGATAAATTCATATAAATTTTATGTTGATCTTGATTATGAGTTTGTCTTTCAGGTTCACCATGATATTTATTGAACATTCCTAGAATGCAGTTAGAATGATAAATGTTCAATTCAAATTTATTTTCAATAATGAAAAAAACTAGCTACTAGGGATAGAGCAATTAGATAATTTGCAATCATCAATGAGCACATCTAAATGCAATTTTTCCTTAAAATATTCCTCAAGTAGCACCCACAATCCCTAAATTAAAATGCATGTTCTTATTTTCAGTTTCCTTTAAGTTTAGATGAACTAAAAAGAAACTAATGCACAAACAATCACTCAAAACTTTCAAGAGAAACAAAGACTGAAATGACAATTCCTCTTTTTGAAAATAATGAATTTATTAATGTAAAATTTAACTTTGGAAATATTCAACAGTGATAAAGAAAACACAAAGAAACATTGATCAAAAAAATCCAAAGTGAGGAAATACGAGTAAAGGAAAACTGGTCTCTGAAGGTATTTAGTCACTCAAAACTTCAGCAAGAAAACACTGACATGAATTGGAAAAAGAAAAAATAGATAGATTTTGGTTGGTCACAGGGGAAACACACCACTGAGTGGGAGATAGTGCGTTGCAGAGCACTGTCCCTAAGCCAATAGTGCTATGTAGAGCATTATGTCAAGACCAATAGTGAGTTGGTGCCAGAGGACTCTCTGAAAAAGAAAAAAATCACACTACTTTTGCTAAGACACATTCAAATGACTGAAAATAGGCAGGTAAAGTCTACTAGATGTTTATGGACAAGGAAAAAACCACTATGGAAGATCAGTCGTTCCCTAGTATGGTTGCCAATTTGTTTTGCGGAAATACAAACCTACATATAAGTATGATTTCCCTAGTGGGTGGTTCAATTAGAAAAACATAACTAAAGATATCTGACGTTTTCCTTAAAGTGAATAGATAAAGGGAGAGAAACCTACTTGTAATCTGTTCATTTTCCCTCGCCTCCCTTCGTTGCTTTCATCGCTCTCAATCCAACTTAACTCGCTTGATTGATAACTACCATGGAAAACAGAAGAAAGAAAACAACATAAAGGAAATATAATATATTCAAGTTAAACAAGTTGAATCGATTAAACTCATTAATACACATATAAAATCATTGACACGTGCATTAGGAAAGGAACAAATGTATTTATTATGAATTAGAAGGAAGAGTACAATCAGTTGATCGATTCGCTGTCACTCATCCATCTTGAGTCCCATCCTCATCACATCCAACATCAACAATCTAACAAAATCACCAATGTAACTCTACTTAACACAAATTATTGCTCCCTTGTGCACTATGTTCAATTCTCTATTTATAAGTAGATGAAGGTAGTTTGTCATAAATGAATCATTTAATGGATTTCCTAAAAATGGATTAATAGGTTTCCTTGTTCATAAGAGTATAAGAGGTTTAATGACTTCATGGGTTCCAAATTGAGGCTATCAGATGAGGTGAAAGCTGGAACAACTTCTATAAGTCACTAGAAGTAGGGAATATTCCTGGAATCCAATGAAAAATTCACTCTGAGTCGGCCAACGCACTCCAAAATGGGCCTAGATCCTCTACAAAACAGCCTTGCATGGGAGTCGATGAATTGTAGCTGTCTAGGGGTACATTTATGGCTCAATGAGGCACTTCCACAGGCATCTAAGAAGTGAAAATTTCGTGAAGGAAGACCATCAATGTGATGACTTGTTTAGGGCATGTAGCAACCAATTTAGAGTATGATAGACCCTAATGAATATTGATCTGTGTTTTGGGATGATGCCCAAATCGACCTTTAACTTCACTTCACCACCATGAAGTGAGCTACCTTTTTTCAACCTGTCAACCATAACCACGATGGAATCATTTTGTCTATATGTCTTCAAAAAACTTGCAATTAAATCCATAGAAATTACCTCCCATTTCCATTTTGGAATTGGAATAGGCTACGATAGACCACCTTGATGCTTACACTCTGCTTTTACCTATTGACAATCCAAGCACCTAGTGATGAAATCAATGACCTATTTCTTAAAATTCGACCAGTAGTAGAATTTATCCATAGCTATTATACTCTTCTAATATCCTAGATGACCTAAATACGGCTTAACATGAAATTCCCTCAAGATAATATTCTTGGTCTCATTTTTTTCTGACACATAGATCATGTCCCTAAGTCTCATCAACCCATCTATAATCCACATCTTGTTCACCTGTACCCTACTGTTGTAACCTGTGCCTAAGCTACCTTTACATGTCAACTTGTTGTATTGCCTATAATATTTGATCCTGTAAATTTTCCCCATTTGAACTCATAGTTTCTAAGTGATTCACCTGCACCCTTCTACTAAGTGAATTTGCAACCCTATTCTCGTTACCCTTGACTTACTTGATTTCGAAGCCAAACTCATTGAGCTTACCTAACCATCTATATTTCTTGGCATTTATACTAAGTTAGTCAAGAAAATACCCTAAACCACTATGATCACTCATCAATAAAAACCTCCTTCCAATAAGATAGTGCCTCCACATCTTCAATGCATGAACGACTGCTACCAACTCAATATCACTCGTCACATAGTTCTGCTTGTGCTCATTTAGTTTCCTTGACTCGTAGCATACCACTTATCCATCCTTCATCGAGAATCCACCAAGTCCTTTCTTATAATCATCTGTACATACCACAAACTCTTTACCTAGATCTGTAATCTTTAGAATTGGAGCGTTAGTAAGAAACTTCTTCAACTGGTTAAAATTGGTTGCACATTCCTTTGTCCATTCAAATTTATTTCCATTTATTCAAAATGATGTAATAGGATAGGAGATTCATGAGAAGTTCTTGATGAACCTCATGTAATAACCTGCTAACCCCATGAATAATCTAACCTCATCCACATTCCTAGGGGATTCCCATTCCATTATAGCTCTGATATTTTATAGATACACTGCTATGCTTTCCTTTGAAACCACATTCCCAAAGTAATGTACCTCTATCTGAAAGAAACTACATTTACTAATCTTGGCATACAATTGATGCTCTCTTAGCAATATCAGTATTGTGGCTAAGTGTTCGACATGTTCTTCCTCATTCTTAGAATATATCAATATATCATCAATGAACATTACCGCAAACTTGGCCATATAAGGGTGCAACACACTATTCATCAAACACCTGAAAGCAGCTGGAGCATTAGTCAAACCAAAAGGAATGAAAACAAACTCATAATTCCAATTCATGGTCCAAAAATTAGTATTGTACAGGTCCTCTTCTTTGATGCATACCTGATGATCAAATCAATCTTCTAGAACAATACTTCTCCCTTCAACTGATTAAAAAAGTCATCAATCCTCGACGACATATATTTTTTCTTGATCGCCACCCTTTTCAACTTCCTGTAGTAAATACAAAACTTGAGAGTACTATCCTTCTTCTTCACAAAAAATATTCGTGCACTGCAAGGCGATACACTTGGCCTAAAATATCCCTTGTCAAGCAGTTCCTTCAACTATAACTTTAGTTCCGCCAACTACAAAGTGCTCAACCTATAAGGTGCCTTTGATGCATGTGTTGCTCCTGGTACTAGCTCAATAGAAAAATCCACTTCCATATGAGGTGGAACCTCTAAAATATTTTTTGGAAATACATCTTGAAATTGTTATAAAACCAGAGACCACTTCAAGGCTTCTACATCCTCAACATCCTTGCCTTTATCACTGGAAACATGCATTGCGAAAAATACACACCCTTTCCTGCAACTACGTTTTTCCTAGATAGTTGTAACCATTATGAATTATGTATGATTGTTCTTACCCTAAAATATTATTTTCTCTCCATCATCATCCAAACATTCAATAGCATTCTCATAAAAATCCACCTTAGTCCTATGAAGGTACAACCAATCCATACCCAGAAGCACATTTTATGATCCCAATGGAAGCACACACTACAAAAAAAAAAAGACATTGGTGAGGGGAAAAAATGGTCACCATAAGCTCATTGGTGAGGGTCAAAAGAGTCTTCATCACCAAAAATTGAATGTCACCAAAGGTGGCGTCGCCGAAAGTATAGGTGTTGTGGTAACATTCAAGGTCCATCACCAATAATGATTTATAGTGACGAATAGTGACCGTCACCATTTCATATGAGAAATGGTGATGGAAAATAGCCTTCGTCACCAAAAAACTGATCGTCACCAAAGGTGGCATCACTGAAAGTATGTGTTGTGGTGACATTCAAGGTCTGTCACGAATATTGATTATAATGATGGATAGTGACCGTCACCATTTCATATGAACAACAAATTTTTTTTGTGATGGACCTTTCATGGCCATCACTATTGGTGCATATATATGGCGACGTTCATTGACCGTCACCATAAACTCATTGGTCACATCAAGGTCCATCACGAATAATCACTATAATTACAAACAATGAATCTCACCATTTCATATCAACAAAAATTATTTATGGTGATGGAACCTTCATGGTCGTCACTATTGATGTGTATATATGGTGGCGTTCTTTGACCGTCACCATTTCATATTTTGGTGAGGGTCTAAAAATGTCACCATAATCTCAATGGTGATGGTCATAAGAGCCTCCATCACCAAAAACTAATCGTCGCCATTCCATATGAATATCAGGGCACGATGGAATCGAACCACCAACCTCTTGCTTGTAAAGCAGGTGCTCTTCCATTGAGCTAGCAACATTTAAAGAATTAGACTTTTAAAAATTATATCTTGAAACTTTATAGATTGTAAATTATACAACTTTCAATAAATTAAAGCCTTGAAAATCTTTTACTAAACAAGCAAAACATCATCGAAGTTGCATGTCCCTACCTAATAGTTATGGAAGTTATGAAAAATGGGTTGAGGGAAAAATAGTTACGTATAAGAGACACCACAACAAACCAACTCCTCAAGTTTCTCCAATGACTGCCCAAGAAGTTCCTCACTGTTTCTCCAAAGATTTCCTAAGAGAATCCTTAATGTTGCTCCAAAAACCAACTCCACCTTCACAAATTCCTCAAAAATGCTCACACTAATGCAATGAGGTAGTTGTGAGGAAATGAGAGGGGTTGGGTAGCTTTTATAGGCTTGGGACAGGTTAGAGGGCATACCAAAACCCTAAAAGCCAACTTAAATCTAACTTGGGGTCTGAAATTCATCGTTTTGGTGGGTCGCGGTTAGGTTTGACTGGATTGGCCGAGCTAAGACGGACTTTATCGAGCCGGCCGATTTTTTACCGAACCGACCAGGTTAGTGACCGAATCAGTTAGTTTGGTAACAAACCGGATTTTGGCCTGGTTTTGTATCGAGCTGACCCAGCCGGGGGGTTGGCTCGGGTGACTCGGCCGAATTTTAAAACATTGGTTGAAACATCTTGGAAGATTTATTATTGTCTAATAATCAATGGCTAATTGTTCTGAGAAGGCAAATGCTCTAAATTGTTATTTAAATCTAGCATTTATTATCTTGCATCTTGTAGTTATTGAGTAATTGTATCATTAACATCTCTTGTTTATTATTGTCACGTGTTAAATTGGAAATTGTCTTGTGGTTGAGATTACCAATTATAAGCATTGTAAAGTACTTGATATCTTAAAGCAAATCCTAACCAAATACATTTGAGTAATCTCACCTAAATACACACTCATTCACCTTACATAGCATTCTAAGCTAGTCTTTCATATAATAACTTACTTCCAAGCATAAGCTTGGTTGATAGAAACAATAGGACCTCCTTTATAAATTTAGCTTGAGGGACTTAGCAACTCTTTAGTGGTTAACACGATGACCTTGCAGTCGTCAGAGCCATAGTCTCTGTAGTGTCAGAGGCATCGGGTGGTTAGTGTTGAATTGTGTAGCTTGGGAGGTACTTCAAGCCCAAGGGTTTGGGGTTTGGAGGACAAAATGCCATAAGGGTAGCTTGTGGGATTGGAACCCAAGTGTGGGATATTGGAACCCAATGAGTTTTGGGACACAACCAAGAAGATGACATGACATATGATGGATAAGGATGATAGTTATCGGTGATATGATTCTAACGCATCGAAAATCATCTGATTCCAAGTTGTCGTTTGGGAGATATGAATTTTTGAAGATGACATAATTATTAATTCGTCAAGTAGGCCAAATTGAAGGAATTTGGAGATATATCTTCATCATGATTTCGTGGAGAATAACTTGTATATAATACGAGGATGAGTTAGTATTGTTTGAGCATCTGAATTGGGCAAGTACATCTCTGAATTTGTTTGGGTTTAGCCGCAATTGGAAGAGGCCTCGTAAGGATCAAAATAGGAAAGCATGGAGGAGGCTTATTTGCATAGAGGAGGTCGAGTTGTTGTAGGTACAATGTGCCTCTTATAGGTTTGTTTTAGGCCTCATTTAAGGTCTGTCCCAAACTCAGACTTGTTGGAACAGAGGCTGCGGGAAGAGGAGTTTTTTTTGGATTGTTTTGAGGGCTGCACGTGGAGAAGGAAGGTGGATTGGGTATGATGTAAGGGAGCCGCAGTGGACTGTGGTAGGCTTCAAGCCTAGACACTCCAAAAAGGCTACCGTGGAGTCTTTAAAGGCTGGCACATGCCCATAACAATAACCTATACATAGGGCATCTTGTCTTGCCTAGGTCACAGCTAGAAGGAGGTTGTCCAGTGGCTGGTTAGTGGTTGTTGTAGCCTTAAAAGTTCCCTAAACAGGACATAATTACTACATTATTGTAACAACAGTGTTTGTGGATGTGTATTGGGTCAAGAAGTGACCGGATTGGATCAGTTTGGTTGTTGACTGTGGAAACCAAGCAATGAAGTGGACAAGGGTGTCAAGAGCACTTCAAGTGGTGGCAGAATCCACATTGGATGGTTGGGTGTCATAGAGTTGTTGGAGGGTAGCGAGATTGGCTACCCAAAGTAGCCCTAGACAAGCTATCTTTAAGGATGAAGAGCAGTTGAAGGTTGGGTGAAGGACAGGGCCGAAGTGTAACACTCTGATGTGTAAGAGTTTTTGCTAGCCTGGCAAATTGGAGCTTGGGTGTTGGCCAACCTAGAGGAGCAGATTGGATCAAGCCAAGTTAACTCTACAGAAGGATGTGCAGCAGTGGTAGGGGTCAGCCCTCCTGGAGTCTCGATGTGTAGATGCCTTAATGGCCTAAGGCACTACTAGTATGCAGAACGAAAGTGAAGGAACGTGTTGACGGGAAAATTTGTCCAGCCAACATTAGTGGATCTCCCCGGTAGAAAGTCCCAATCATACCTTGAACCGTTTGGGATAGGGATCCCGTCTGGGGTGTGTTTCCGGCTACCACTTACGTCACCTTACCTTTGGTCTCAAAAGAACTCGATCGAACCTGCGGACACACGCTTATTCACATGATACAAGATACATGGTCGATGCATTAAAACACGTATATAACACTATGCGTAGCAAGAAAAATAATAAAGCATACACGTCGAAGGAGATGTTGTTAACAACACATCTTTGGGGTTATGCTTGTAGGGTATTCTGACCACAAAAGAAACAGTTCTTCATGGTGAGATGCCCCTTCGCTTTCTGGAAGATAAAATGAAATGCTAATAAACAAAGTCACTAACATCCATTAAGCAAGCAATCAATCTGAACATCATTAACACACATACAGGAAACCATAATGCATAAATGATGCCATTAAAGAGTGCAGTTTCATTAATCAAAAGATGTTCTGAAAATGTAAATAAATATTCATAGTGTTTGCACAACAAAACACATCAGATCCAAAAGGAGTTTCAACAGGTATTTGTATTCATATGCAAAAAAAGTGTTATCTTCAAATACAATGCTCTATAGCTCTTGAGTCCCAAAAAAGAAGATCTTTTACATTTTTCCCGGAGGGGGTTTTATAGCACAAAACTTTCCCTTTGGGCTTCCTGACTCTTTGCCTGCCCGCCGGTTGAGTTGCCCTGCGACTTGGGAGAAAACTGCGACCTGCGACCTACCGGGCAGTGCGACCTGCAACCTACTGGGCAGTGCGACCTGCGACCTACTGGGTAGTGCGACCTGCGACCTACTGCCACTGAGTTATGAAGATGAGGGCGCAATTGAGAGGTCAGGGGCATCAATCTACTTTCCTTTGAGGAAGTCTTGCCAGGTCTGATACTCTGCTGCTATGGGGGAAACTAGAGGAATCTCCTCTTTCAACCGATGCATGCACTCCAAATAATTTGGGATTAGAGTTTCCTTCTTCTGTGAGATCTGGTTTGAAAGAGAGGCTAGCTTGGTGTAAATCCATACTGGCGTGACAAGAAACTGGCCCAGGTTTTCTCGTGACACTGCAAGATCAGGAGTGCAAGCAGCTTGCCTAATGGGCTGCAGAAATGACTGGATTTCTTGGTCTAACTGATCCTAGGTTTTTGCCCCAGTGCCCCCAACGAAGGAATGTGGTGAAGGGTGTGCATCAAGTCGATGCCGCTGATTAGGTGTTCGTAGGTAGACATTACTTTGTCCAAATCATTGGATAGCTTATCCTTGGACTGCATTTTCATTCGGATTTGGACCTTGGCATCTTGCGTATGAATCCAATCCTTCCTTGGCAAATGCTCACGGGCCTGGTGATATAGTGTTGTCCAGTCCATCATTCGATCCAAGGCAGTCGAGGCCTCTTTCAGCTGCTTGTGATTCTGCTTAGTCTCCGCTTGCGCTCTTACCAATGGGGTGACTGTTTATTTTATGGTGAAAATTTCCCCATACACTTGCCTCATGGTCGCCTCTAATGTGTCGAATTCCTTTAGAATGGAAAACGGAACTTCATTGACAGGGGAATTTTTTCTTTGGAGTTGTTGGAACTCCTCTCTCAATGCCGCCCTTTCCTATTCTGCCCTTTTTCCCCGCTGCTCTACTTCTGGCAGTCTATTTTGTAGAAAAATGATCTCTCTACTCATTCTAGTCACATTTTCTTCCGTGGCCGCGGCGAAAGCCGTGCCAGCCGATGCTATCATCACGGGGTTAGTCCTAGTGTCAAGGACTATGTCTTTTCCGGTTGCGACTGTGGATGCAGCGGACGGATTTTGCGCTAGGCACCTTCTCTTTTCTTGCTTAATTTTGAAAGAGAACTAATGAAATGTGAGCCTGGTGAGGTTGAAGACTTCCTCCTCTTGCCTATGGGGGGAACTGAAATCGGGGAGCGAGGGTCGTGTATTGCTCAGGGGTACATCAAGGGGAGACACCTCGATATCCTCCAGCATTTCATCCTCTTATTGTTTCTTTTTCTTTTCCTCTTCTTCCCTCTGTCAGCGTTCAGCTTCAGCCTTCTCGTGTTCTTTCCTTTGCCTGAGCTCTTCTTCCACTGTTTCTTGTAATTCGACCTTCCTTTTCCGCTCAACTGCTCCGGCCTGCTCAGCTTCCACTTTGTCTAGCTCTTTCTTGAGTTCCTATTCAGCTGCTGTCTTAGCTTCTTTTTTCTCTTTCTCCTTCTTGGCCTCCTCGGCCTGCTTCTTCTTCTGTTCTACCCTTGAGCTCTTCTTGTGCTTCTCCTCATCCTCTTTCATTTTCTTTTCTCTCTCTTGCTGGGCTTTGGCCTCCATTTCTTTCTATTGGATAGAGGTAATTTTCCCTGTAGTGGTTCGAGGCTTCTTAGCTAGAGAGGAAGAAGCACCTCCTAATTCATGCCCCCTTGCTTCCAAATTTTGGTCATCCGGGTATTCTTGGCCAAGGTCCACCCCCGAGGCATATTTCCTATATACATTGTACCAGTTCCTCCTTTCATCCTCTCTTGGGTGTTCAGTATGCTGATAATTCCATTTGAATTTAGCCTTTTTTAAATGTTCAGGAATGATCTTCTCTGGGTCGTATGTTCGGTACTCTAAAGCCCTAAAGTGATAGCTTTTCATATCCTCTCCCTTTGCCTCTACCTCTTTGAAGTCTTTAACTGTGTATGCACCGATAGTGAGGGGTAGAGTGGGCCAGGGCTTCTTCTTGCCTCTGGACAGGACCCTGGAGAAACGTGATGACATTTGGAAACAGACCTCCTTCATGAGTACTTTGTCTGTAACAAAACGAGGCAGAGCATGTGGTGCCCTGAACGAGCCGAAGACTCGGATGATTGTATGTTCGACGAAAGGGAACCAGAGTGCCACTTTACTAAGCGTCTCCATCGCTCGCCAAGACATGCAGGGAGCGTCTTGGCCGAACAGTTTTCTATAGAGAGCAGGGATGAACACTTGGGAGATCGGTTCTATGTCTGTTTTATACCAGGATTCCCAAAACACCTTGGTTTGCAGATGAATGGCAAGGATTTGTTTGGGATCCCAATTATGTGCCCATCCTTCAAAGTGCAACCTTGCACAGACAGCATCTAATAGATAAGAGGCCATATAAAATTTAGAAGGCATTCCTTCATCTGGCGCCAATGCCGAGGAAAAATTTGTGTGAATGGAGGTTATCAATATGTTAGCCCAATTGAAACAGGTGCCATACACCGTGACGTATTCCACGACAGTTTCCCATGAGACGTTGAAGGTAGTGGCTTCTGGCCGCCCGTACAATATGCAAAGTAGGGAAACCACTAATTTTCACACCTTCCTGAGGCTCGCCACTGGGTATTCCTAGTCTTTCTTGACCTTAAACTTCTTGGGCTCCTTCCACCATTGCTTTATGGTGTCGACTACAGGAACTGCATGAGAAACGACCCATTCTTATGTGAAATCTTCTTCCCACTCTAGTAAATAATAATACACATGTGCGTCAGAGCCTTTTAGCATTGCAAAAGCCTTGCCCTCGCTATCTTTGATCACAAACTTCTTGGGATCTATTTTCTGTATGATCCAATCCATCATCTCTGGGCATGGGAATATTGTTGGATGAGCACCTGCGAGATGGAGTTTGGACCTTTTCACATTTGAGTATATCTCCTGATCAGGGAGGTCTTCGGGAATTCCGTTTTGGCGAACTCCTGGTACACATGGTACCATCACATGTTGTCCCCTTTGGCAAAGGTGTGAAGGGTATTTCTGTATATCAGCGGTGGGGATATTTGTATGTCCGTCTCTGTATCTTCCACTGCCATGTGCTTGTCTTTCTTCCGGGACGCTGGTGGTCCCATATCGCTGGAATCTGAGAGGACAGGTTTACACTCCAAATCTGCTTCAAATTAACCTGTCATTTTCATGAAAGAATCCCAAGATAAGAAAGATGCCATGATGATACAAGAAAAATTACAGCTTATCAATTACTTCAACTGTGACACATGCAAAACTGAAAAAGTGGTCTACTGGGTCATGGGGTCGCAGGTTGTAAGAAAATGGCCAAGGTGCGACCTTGCGACTAGGTAGCAGGGTCGCGGGGTCGCGGATTGTGCAAAAGGATGAAAATGCGACCTTGCGACCTTGCGACTGGGTTGCTGAGTCGCGGAGTCGCAAATTTCGAAAAAAAATAGGAAATGCGACCTTGCGACCTTGCGACTGGGTCGCGGGGTCGCTAAGTCGCAAGGCTAAATGGGTCCAGACAGAGTCAAGGGATAGCTTTTGGAGTAGGGAAAATGCCATGAGAAGCTGGACAAGAAATTGTGATGATTTTAGGGCAAGTGTGGTGAAGATTGGAATTAGAAGGAAACCCTAAGTAATAAATGCAAACAATAGCTGAGGCAAATGACAATTTAAAGGCTGAAGGATGGAGGGATTTGGAAAGAATAACCAAAAAGGAAACAACAAGAAGGAAAATGGTAACTTACCCGGGAAAATCGCGCGCCAGTCGACCTGTCAGAGCCGTTTCTTTCTATTCGCTGCATATGAAAAATGCAACCTAGCGACCTCATTTATATAAAAAGGTAGCACGTGCGAGCATTTAATGAGGTCGGGAGGTCACAATTCGTGTGATCTGAGAGATATGCGACCTTGCGACCTTGCAACCTTGCGACCTCTGGGTTGTGGGGTCGCAAGGTTGCGAGGTCGCGGTTTTCCAAAAAGTGAAGTTTGCGACCTATTGACTTAGCCTTCTGGACTCCCTACTTAGTTTTTCTTTAAGTTCAAGGGGCTCCGAAATTTTTTTGAAGTGGGGTTTTTTTGGAGGGTGTTGTAGAGGCTAAAACAAATGGTGATTCACTAGATGAAATCAGAGTCTCTGCCGATGGTTAGCCTTTGAGGGGGAGGGAGGGGTCTTCGCTAGCTGTTCCTTTTACCTTAAGGTCAACACTACCTAGCTTTTTGACACCTTGCAAGGTTGCTCAGCCCGCTGGCTTGTTCGGGCGCTGGTTAACCAAATTTCATTTCTCTAGGTCTCCAGACCGAAAGGGTTGGAGAACTCCAAGCAGCTATAGGGTCCAGTACGATTATTTTGTCCTCATCGTGTTGCTCCGCTGCCAGCGAACCTCTCGGTCCCGGTGGAGTCACTGCTTAGGAATCGTGAATATTGCTCCACTGCCAGTGAGCCTGGTCAGTACCCCGGCGGAGTCGTTACATCACCTCTCTGCGCAGGAAGCCTTTCTCAATCCTTTACCCTTTATTAGTGTGCTATTGCACTTATTTTGAATGTGCCTGAGGCACTTATTTAGATGTGCTTGTGGCACTTTATTTGAGATGGGAAATTTTTGCCTGGGCAGATGAGGGATCCTGACTTATTTTGCTTGCAGAGAGGTTGTTCCTGGTCTGGTATGAGGACTTTGATTTTTCCCGGATTCCTTGATGCAGCATGGAGTACCTCTTTTCCCTTCTGATCTAGTTACCACTGCATCACACTTTCTTTTGCAGACACCCTCTCAAACTTGCTAGGTGGACTCCCTGCTTGATGGCTTGAGCTAGATCATATGCTGACTTTAGGTGCCGGTAACAAGCAAGCTTTTACCACCTTCGTGTCTATCGGAAAAAGGCCTTCCATCAGCATAGAACCTATTGCAGTGTGCCAATTGCGTGGCTCTGACCAGTCCTTCCGTTTTTAAATTTTTTTTTTTATTTTTATTTTTATTTTTTATTTTGGACAAAAGGGACGAAAACGGAAACTATGCTACAAGGATAAGATAGCCCTCTAAGGGTTGTTAAGTAAAGTAATTTTTGAGGTCATGCCCGTTTACTGGGAGGACCTCAAATTTTCCCTCAAGAGTTTGCAGTCTAAACGTGCGGGAACCTAATTTCTCCTTAACTTGGAAAGGACCTGTCCACAGTGCTTGGAACTTGGAATGTTTTCCTTTTTCTTCATGAGCTTTATCCCATTTCAGGACCAGGTCTCCTACCTCAAAGTTTTTATTCCCTGCGGATTTTCTATCAAACCATCTCTTGATTCGACTTTGGTGGATGGCGAACTTTTCCTGGGTTTTTTGTCTTTCTTCCTCCAACTTCAGTAGGGTGTCAATCCGAGTCTGCAAAGTAGGGCATGGGGTACCATGACATTCTTGGGACAACTGAAGGGTAGGGAGAGATAAATGGGGAGGAAGAAAAACTTCTTTTCCATACACGAGAAAATATGAAGAGGTGCCTAGGGAGGACTTAGGCGTGACACGGTCGACCCAAAGTGCATTGTGAAGGGCATTGTGCCAGTTGTGCTGGTGGGACAACAAGGTCTTCTTAATGATGCGGATCAGATTTTTATTGGTTGACTCAGCTAAACCATTTCCTTGGGGATAGTAATTTGTAGAATGTTTAAGAACAATACCATTTTCCAGAGCAAAATCATATAATATAAAAGATGAAAAGTAAGTTGCATTATCAAAAAACAAGGAAGTCAGAATGCAAAACCTGGTGATGATGGAATGAGTGACGAATTCTATTACCTCCTGATCATTGATTTGGCGTAAAGGTGCTGCTTCGACCCACCTGGTGAAATAATCAGTAGCTGTAAGAATATACTGGTGTTGCTTGGAAGAATGAGGTATGATTTCACCAATGACGTCCAAACCCCACTGTTGAAAAGGTTCTTCCATTGCTACTGATAGTAGGGGGGCGGCTGGCCGCGCTTCTCAGTTTGCGAATTTCTGGCACTGGATGCACTTCCGGACATATGCATGCGCATCTCTGAAAAGGGTTGGCCAATAGTATCCTGCGCGCATTATCTTATGGGCGGTGGTATCTCCGGAAAAATGAACTCCAGCTGGTCCGTCGTGCAGCTCGGTCAAGATTTTCTGCGCTTCATCATGTTCCAAGCAGCGTAACATGACCCCATCGTAATGTTTCTTGAAAAGTTTCCCCTCGATCAACTGGTAAGATGCAGCTTTGAGTCTTATTGCGCGTTTCTGCCGGGTAGTTATAGCGGGGTCCAGGGTACCCTGGGCTAAGGATCCTGAAATGTCAGAGTACCAAGAAGCGCTACTCTGCTGAGGCACATGGTCACTCTAGTACATATCAATTTCTTGTTCCCAACACACTTCTTCAAATCCATGGGAACTTGTAGCCTCCGCAGCCATTTGGCATAAACCTTATCCTTTAATGGTGTTTGCTGGTTTAAACTCTAAATCATACTCTTGCAGGCACGCCACCCAGTTTCCTCGCCTCTCGCCTAGCTCCTGCTGCACAAAAAGTGAGCGGATAGCTAGGTGTGGAACGAAAACTGTGACGTGGTTTTTCAAGATGTAGGGCCTAAAATTCTTGACTGCTTTGTAGACTGCATAGGCTTGCTTTTCGATTTCAAGGTAGTTCAATTCAGCTCCTTGTAAACCAGTACTCATGAAGGAAATGGGCCGCTCGTCATTCTTTCCGTCCTTTTGCGTGAGGACAGCTGCAAGTGATGAATCTGAAGTGAAAGTATACAGGATAAAGCCTCTGCTAAAATATGGACTTTGAAGGGATGGCGCTTCAGCTATGGCCTGCTTGATTTTGTTGAAAGCCTCCTTCTCTGGCAGGTTCCATTTGAACACCGCATTCTTTTTTATCATCCCCTGCAAAGGCCTAACTATCTGGGTGAAATCCGATATGAACTTGCGGACAAAATTAATCTTCCCCAGGAAAGATTGCATTGCTTTCTTACTGCTCGGGGGGGGAATCTGGGCAATAGCTTTCGCTCGCTCTGGATCTACTACAATGCCTTGCTTAGTTATAATGTGGCCCATCAAGTTCCCTTCCGCCACAACGAAAACACTCTTTTTCGAGTTGAGTGAAATCCCGTACTTCCTGCACCTCTCGAATATTTTCTTGAGGTGGCGTAAATGATCGCCCCGGTGTTTTGAAAACACAGTGACGTCATCCAAATAGACTAACACGTTCTGCCCTATCAAACCACGGAAAGCTATATCCATGGCCTGTTGGAAAGTTTCCCCCGCATTAATCAATCCGAAAGGCATGCGCTTGAAAGTGAATGTTCGCCATTTGGTCTGAAAGGTAGTTTTCAATATGTCTGGTTCAGCTACCAGCACCTGGTTGTAACCAGAAAACCCATCCAACAAGGAGAAAATCTCGGATCTAGACACAGCTTGCAATATTTGTTCCATAGGTGGCACTGGGTAATTGTCTTTGTTTGAGGCTTGATTCAAATTTCGGAAATCCACACATAGGTGGATCTCACCAGAATTATTCCGTACCGGGACCAAATTTGATACCCATGTGGAGTGGTGAACTTTGAAGATAATGCGTGCATCCAACAGCTTCTTGAGTTCTTTCAGAATCATTGGTTCCAAAGTAGGGTGTACTTTTCTAAGCTTTTGTTGGAATGGCTTGACACCTTCCTTCATGGGTATGACGTGCTAAATAATCTGAGTATCGTAAATCATCATACGTCCAAGAAAATACGTCTTGATACTTTCGAAATAGTTGGGTGAATGCCTGCGTCTCTTCGTTAGTACAATATTTCCTGAGGTTAATGAACTTCAGGTCCTCTTCTGATCCCAAATTCACTTGTCGATGTGCCAAAATGGAACTTTGTACCTTGGTATTTGGGGGGCCGTGAAATTGGCTTTGCAGGTCGAAGAGCTTTTCAAGTGACACTATCCCCTTGGGCATGGGGTTTTCCTTGCGTTTTTCATGCTCTTCCTGCAAGGCTTGGTCGTGATCCGCCTCATCAATTGCCGTGTCTTTGAATACTTCAGTGTTGAGCATAAACTCCAATATCTGTTGATCATCATAAAAAATGTGTAAATTAGTAATATTATCTGGCACGGAGGGTCTATATATAAATTCAATAGAAAAGCCGTCCCTCAAAGGGGTAAATCTAGCAGTAGCATTAGCGAGAGTATCAACTGCTGCATTTTGCATTCTAAGAATAGATTTAATTCCAAAAGCATCGAAAGCAGAAATAAGACGCCATACCTCTTGCTGATAAGATTTTAAATGTGGAGACAAACAATGAATGGTATTGCGTACCTGCCGAGTAATGATCTCGGAATCTCCAATAACTTGTAAGCACCTTACCTTTAAATCCAATGCCTTCCTGAGTTCGAGGATTAGAGCTTCATATTCAGCAGTATTGTTTGTGCACTAGAACTCAAGCCGACACGAGATCAAGAATTTGTTCTTTTGAGGGTCTGGCAAGATGCAGCCTGCGCTAGCTTCGTCATGGGTTTTGGAACCATCATAGTACAGGGTCCACATGTCACTTTCTGGATCTTTTGGGGTCGTAGGCTGGGGCAGGACTTCAGCTTGGTGAGAGATGGGAGTGGTTTGGTCTTCTGCGATAAGTGTAAGTTCAGACTGGACATCGGGGTCTACTGGAGACTGAGGAGGATGATAACATCCAAAAATGGCTTCCAAGAAGCACATGCCAAGCTCCTCCTGGGCAAAACTGATGGGTTCATTAGTAGCATCCAAATCAGTCACAGCATATTTCATATATGGCTCGCTTTCAACTCTGATTTGGTTATTCTGGCCCTTGTACAGAAGCCAAAGGTGGGACCAGTTGGTGGCAAAATATCCTTGCAGCTTGTTGGACCAGTCTCTGCTAAGTAATAGGCTGTAGGCTTCCAGAATGTCAACAACCACAATGTCAATACATTGGTGGAATCTAGAATCAGACGAGAGGCGGATGATAACATTATTCAGTTCTCCTACAGCTGGCACCTGAGATCTGTCAAGTTGAATGATCCTTGCGTCAGTTTTCTCCGGGCGGATGTTCAGCTTCTTACAAATAGATAGGGGCATGAAATTTGTGGACGCGCCGGAGTCAACTAGACAGTTATGGACGTTGAAGTTAAAAGTCTCAAACGATAATAGGAAGGGAGGAGTATACCCCCTGGAATTTGCATTGATGGCATTCATTATGGACTGAACACTCAGACTGGCTTGCGCGGACGTATTGCTCACAGGCTTAGTGGTTGGGGTATTGGCGAAGGCTTTAAGAATGAGTTCTCGTTGATTCGTGATGCGGGCAAGCTCGTAGAGGGAGATGTTAGCTCTAGTTTTCTTCATGTCCTCTACAATGTTATAAGTGGAATTAGATTGAGGACAGGGCTCGGTAGTGGTTGTGGGGGACCCCACCGGGAGCTTGCTCTTCTGATTTGCTCGGGTGTTGTCATTGGTGGGCTTCTTAGGGGCAGCTTGTTGTTCATTCCCTGGGGGGAGAATTTTCCTTAAGAAAGCCCTTTTCTTCTCCTCAAAGGATGGCTCGGGGACCAGTCCTTTGCTCCTAAGGCTGTAGTTTCTTACGGGTGGGGCCTTAGGATTGTCTGCCATGTTGATATCAGTGATGTTAAGATTTTTGTCCCCGCAGATAACGTCGAATGCAAGAACCGAGGATGCTGGTTCTTCCTCCGGGGGAAAATCTTCATCGTGGTCGGAAACATCCTCCTCCCCCACATCCCCTAGGGTTTGATCATTCAGAAGCTGGTTTACTACTGCAGTCATGCTGCCAGTCCATTGTGGGCATGTTTTTTCAGAGTGGGTAACCTGGTGGAATGAGCAGAAGTTATCTTTTCCTATCTCTTCCATGTTGAGAATAGTGTTCGGGTTGGATGGAGGTCGGCTGGTGTTGGGGTTGCTCTTTCTGAAAAAGGGCTTAGGTGCCTTGGCACTAGTCGTGGATTCTATACCCTTCCTCTTCAGGTCAGAGACTTCATTTGTCAATAGCTTGAGGGTCTTTGCTATACTCTCAAAGTCAAAATCATCCTTATCCTTATCTGTGGTTTTGTTTGTGGCGGACTGACCTTTTTTCACGATTGGTTTGTGGTCATCTCTCCCCTCATGATCGATGGCTCCTATAGAAAGCATGTCTCTTTCTACAGTGAGGGCGGCTGCATAGTTGGCTGCGAGGGTGGGCCTAGCTTCGCGCTTTACGAAGATGGCGATATCCCTGGGGAGAGCTTTTGTATAATAGTATATGGTAATAGAGTCGTCCAATGCCAAGTTTGGGGGAAAATTTTGCAATATGGTGGAAAAGCGCTGATTGAAGTCTCTAACCTTCTCTTTCTTATGGCACTTAATGGTACTTAACTCCATGAGGAGCATGGAAGGGGTTTTTTCCTTAGAAAATTTCTACAAGAAAACGCGATGGAACTGGTCCCATGATGTGATAGAGGCACTTGGGAGAGAGTGGTACCAGGTGGCTGCTTTGTTTTCAACAGTGTGCGGAAACAGGTGGCAGGAAACATCATCTGTTTGAACCCTCATGATTTGCAAGGAAACATAGAAGCTGCTTATATGATCCTCGGCTAAGGTGCCCTTCTCGGGATCAAACTTGGGGAGTTGCTTTTCAGGGTGCCTAGGCAGGTCGTGGAGGGGGCCCAAAAGATCTAACGGGGACTGGGCCATCCAAGGAAGTGGTTGCACTCTCCTAGCCTGCTAGTGGTGCCTGAAATCATGCTCAGATTCACTCCCCGTACCTGACACCGATGCTTCTTCCTCATGGCGAGAGTGTTCATTTGGATATCTCTCATGGTTGGCAATGTCTCTAAGAAATCCCTAGTTGTGGACAGGCGGCCTATTTGGGTTTGGGCGGCGGTGGTTGGCACGGTGTCCCTGGCCTCGGCCTCTATCTCCTCTACCTCCAGTCCCGCGGCCTCTATTCTCCTCACCTTCATTCCTGCGGGCTCTATTTCCCTCGCCTTTTTTCCTGCGGGCTCTATTTCCCTCACCTTTAGTCCTACGGGCTCTATCTCCATCACCTCCCCCAGGTGGGGGGTGTGCCTGGTTGTTGTTTGGTTGGGCTTGGTTGGGCTGTGGGTCGAGGAAAGGTTCAGTGGTACCAAATTCCTCCTCTTCACCCCCTTGGAGCTCGGGGATCGGTTCATCACCCTGAACAACGGTGGCAAGGTCTTCAACCATGAGATTCACCAAATGGGGTATGGTACTCACCAGGGCACCGTTGCGAGTGATATTTTCAGCAGGGGTCCTCGTATGGGTCAAGAAACTCATGATTGGGGCATATCATAGATCCCTGATAAGATTGCGGGCAGCTGGGCACAAGGCTCTCAACTGCTCTCTGGTGATTTCATAATATGGAGCCTCCTCCCTTGGAATATCTTCCAACAGAGGAGGGATAGTGTCATTGTTTATGACCTCAACATGGGGATTTTTTGATGGAATGTTGGTTGTATGCTGGGAGGCTGCCATCAGGCCCTCCTTCTAGCGCCAATTCTGTTGACGGGAAAATTTGTCCGGCCAACAGTAGGGGATCTCCCCGGTAGAAAGTCCCAATTAGACCTTGAACCGTTTGGGATAGGGATCCCGTCCGGGGTGTGGGTCCGGCTACCGCTTACGTCACCTTCCCTTTGGTCTCAAAAGAACTCGATCGAACCTGCGGACACATGCTTATTCACATGATACAAGATACATGGTTGATGCATTAAAACATGTATATAACACTATGCGTAGCAAGACAAATAATACAACATACACACCGAAGGAGATGTTGTTAACAACACATCTTTGGGGTTATGCTTGTAGAAGAATATCCCAACTACAGAAAACAATTATTCATGGCAATAATCCCCTTCGCTTACGGAAGATAAAATGAAATGCTAATAAACAAAGTCACTAACATTCATTAAGCAAGCAATCCAATGCGAGCATCATTAACACATACGGGGGGAAACCATATGATCGGTTATGCGGGAACACAACGGGGTAAACGCCTAACCTCATCTGGAGATACGGCGACACTGACTTCATTTCTGACAATATGGCGAGTGGCATAGACGAATGGAAATAAAATAGCTAGGGTGCTGGTAGCGAATCTCCGAGAAGAGATGTGGCGACTACAGACCTCTGAACTGTGTTACAATGAAGCTTGAGGGCCTATTTATTATGGAAAAACAATGGAGAACTCTAAACGTCCAAAAACCTAACCCTAGGAGATGAAACGCCAAAACTATGGGCTCCATTTCAGTAAATTGGTGTTTCAACTTCCTGGGGACGTAACTTCAGCATACTATCTCTGTTTGACGCACCTTGATGCATCATTGACTCTGTCAGAGATGACAACTCTCGATACAAATATAATTCCAGAATGGGATGATATTCGCTGGAGGTGCGATGCCAAAAAAAACGTCGTTTAGGGCCTCAAAACGGCTTCGAAAGTTCAGGACTCGAAAAACTGCTAAAAATAGTAAATTATGCCAAAGCCAGAAAAACTAAAAGGCAAGTGGTGGGGGCCCAAGTGGAATAGGCGAGTGGACACCAATATCCACGGATCATTCCTCCCCCTTGGGGAAGCGATGGTCCCCGTCGTTAAGCTCCTCCATGAGATGAAATCAGGTCGAACTTGGGTCACACAGTATACTATAGTCCTTGGTCGGGAGTTGGCCGGCACAGCAGCTTTGATAGGATGAGATCTTCTTTTGGCGAGTGTTCTTGATTTGCATGTCCATGATGCAATCTGTGGTGGCCTGTTCCATGCAGTCTGGATTTAACTCAGTTGGTGTGAGTTGTTCTGCAATGTCCGAGGTGTCCAGTAGAGGTGGGAAGTAAGGACGGAGGCGATCCACATTGAAGACTGGGTGCAGACCAAGGAATGGTGGAATACTGAGCTCGAATGCATTGTTCCCTACAGCCTTGGTGATGGTGTACGGCCCATATCGGAGCGGGCGAAGCTTGCGGTGGGGTCCAGTGAGGCGCTCCTTCTGCAAATGTAGCCATACTTTGCTCCTTGCCGTAAGAGTGTGCTTTTAGGTGTTGATCATGCAGCGGCGCATGCTTGGTAACTCCCCCATCCAAATAAATCATGAGCACATTGGCGAATGTGTGGATGCTGATGAAGCTGCTTGCTTTGTCAACTTCGGGTCAGACTTGAAATTTGAATCGGCTTTGGCTTGGTGGTAAATGGCATGGCTATGTCAATGGGACATAGTGCATTAGAATCCCAAGCCACGAAGGGGCTATGACGGGTGTTTGTGGAGAGCCTTTGTTATATTTATCCTGTGGCCACCGAGAGGCTCTCGTCCCTTCATCATGATGGATGATTTAGATTGTACATGCGCGAATGTTACAATCATTACATTGACGACCTCTTTACAACCATACGTTTGGGGATGGAAAATTTGTGGACTTGGTGACTTTGTGTCCAACGCATCCGGAGAAATTTGGACAAAAATATTTGAGAACTGCTATCTCAATCGATGCTATGATATTGTGTGGGATCCCAAAGTGCACCCACACTCGTTCAAAGAAGAGTTTAGCAGTGGCTTCTGCTGTGATATTCTTCTTACAGGCCGCCATAATGGCCATCTTCGAGAATCTGTCAACGACCACGAAAACACAGTCATTTCCATCCTTAGTAGAAGGAAGGCCTAACATGTAATCCATGGAGATGGATTCCCAAGGTCGACTAGGGGTAGGTAGTGGAGTATATAGGCCTTGCTTCTTGATGGTTGGTTTGGCAATGGCACAAGCAGTGCAAGATCTGATGTGCTTCTTGACATCCTTTTGAAGGTTCAGCCAATAGAAATACTTCTGTAGTATTGCTACTGTTTTCTTGACCCTGAAATGCCCAGCGACTCGACTGTAGTGTGCTTCACATATCATCTTGGTACACTCGCTTGAAGGAACACAAAGGTGTCCCAGGTGACATAAAAGTGCATCTTGGAGGTGAAAATTTGGAACTTGCGTACCCACCAAGAGTGCCTTGTAAGTGTGGCCGAATTCTAGGTCACTCTCATAGAGAAGCAGCCAATCAGAAGTCTCGTGCCCACAAGAGTTGAGCATGGTGGTGAGCGCCACGATCGGTGGTCGGCTGAGGCAGTCTGCAACATTATTGGTGCTACCCTTCTTGTACTTGATGTTCAAATGAAATTGTTGCAGATATGTGGACCACTTCTGATGGCGATCATTCTGCAACTTCCCTTGTGTCTGTATGAACTGCAGGGGCCAGTGGTCTGTGTGGATGATTGTTTCCTTCTCCAAAATGTAATGCTTCCATTGTCGACAGGCTTGCACAATGGAATACATTTCTTTGTCATAGGTGGGATACTTGCGAACTGTCTCAGACAATGTCTCACTGTGATATGCCACTGGATGTCCCTGTTGAGTAAGAACCGCCCCAATAGCATAGTCAGAGGCATCTGTCTCGATCTCAAATGGCTGCTGCAAGTCTGGTAAGGTGAGCACTGGGGCAGAACAGAGGCGATTTTTCAATTCTTTGAATGCCTTCTATTGAGGTTCCGACCAAAAGAATTTTGCTCTCGCTCCTCCTTTGGTGACTTGACTCAAGGGCCAAGTGATATGAGAGAATCCCAACACGAATCTACGGTAGAAGTTAGCAAGACCCAGAAAGCTGCGAAGCTCTGTTATAGTAGTCGGGGCTGGCCAATCCCGAATGACTTGGATCTTGGCTGGATCCACATGCACCCCCCTTTCATCAATAATGTATCCCAGATATTGAACCTGGGTCATGCCAAACGTGCACTTCTCCAAATTGGCACACAACTTGTGTTGCCGCGGTGTTTGGAGGACTTGTCGGATGTGATGAAGGTGCTCTTCCCAAGTCTTGCTGAAGATCAGAATGTCATCCAAGTACACCACTACGAATGAGTTGGTGAATGGCCGCAAGATGTCGTCCATCATCCTCATGAATGTTGCGGGAGCATTCGTCAACCCGAAAGGCATGACCAGCCATTCAAAAAGGCCTTCCTTAGCTTTGAAGGCAGTCTTCCACACATCAGAGGGTTCAATTGGTACCTGGTGATACCCGGACTTCAGGTCGATCTTACTGAAATATTTTGCACCTTGGAGTTGGTCCAGAAGGTCATCAATCCGTGGGATTGGGTACCTATTCCGGACAGTAATCTTGTTCGAAGTATGAGTAGTCAATACGAGTCTCATACCATCCTTGCTTTTGTACCAACACGTTGAGCTCCCACGAACGATGAACTTGAATACGTGTGACCTTTCTACAACAACTCACGAGATACGCCTCTTGATTTCATCATTCTCCGGAAACAGACCCGATCGATCGATCCGTTGGGTAGCGGTGCACACGGGGTCGGATCAATCGGGTGGCCAGCTGACTTGATCTTAGATGAGCACGTGGTGAGGTGAAGATGTCCCCGTACTCCTCCACAACCTTATCCATTTGTTTTTGTCGTGCAGAGGAGCCCTGTCTGGAGGTCGTGGCCACAGTATTCTTCTTGCCCTCGGGGTGGATCATCAGGAAAACGAATTTCCTGGTTTGGGAAATGAGCTTACTGCATTGTTTTGCAGTAACCAAAGAGATAGCCGCAGGAGGTGGTACCTCTGGTATCCTGTACAACTTATTTCCCAAAGTAACAATAACAGCATGAGGTCGAGACTCATACACAGCATGACGCTTCCACAAGTATGGTTGTCCTAATAATACATCAGAAACATCAATAGGAGCAACGTCACATAATACCTCATCCACGAAGGGCTTGATGCTATAGGGAAGGCGGCACTGCTGGCTGACGCGGAGATCTCGTCCTTGGTGAAGCCACCCGATGGTGTATGGATGTGGGTGAGCTGTGGTTGGCAAGCCCAACCGCTTCACGGCGTCTGCTGAAATGAGGTTCTTTTGGCTCCCATTATCGACAATGAACTGTACCGGGGAGCCCTTTACCCACATCTGGGAGTGGAAGAGACGTTCCTCCTCCTCTGGATCTTCCGGTTCCTCCTTTTGGATCTTTGCAGTGGCAATAGTGGCATTGGGCTCCGCATCAATAATCTGTTTCCCTTTTTCATTCGCCTTTTCAGGTTCTGATTCGGAGTCAGAGCATGCATCTGACTCAGAAGCCCTCATCTCGGCCACTAGCGACTGCTTGGCCCGACACTCACTTGTGTTGTGAGTGGAGCTCTTATGGAACTCACACCACTTTCCCGTGTCCTTCTTTGGCTTTGCGGTGCTGTTCTTTTCTTGTGGCTTTGACGGGTTGTCTTTAGCTGCCATGCCTTGGCTCTGTCCTTTGTTCTGTAGTTTGGAAGCACCTTTCCCTTGATTTTGATTCGCAGATCCAAAGTCTCGCTTCTTCTGTTTGAATTTTTGCTCAATCTTGGCAGCATACCGATATGCCGTACCAAGCGAGGAGATGTCGAGGAACTCCATTTCCTCCTGAATATATCTGTGCAGACAGCTGCGATACTTTAGCACCAAATGTTTCTCGGAATCTTTGATACCCATATTTGTGCGTAGGGTATGGAACAGATTCGTCAGCTCATGTACATCTTGATCCCTTTGTTGTCGCAGCGTGGTCCAATGTATGTAATTGTCCTCATAGCTCCCCACGGGATAGTACAGTTCCTTGACGGTGTCTCAGAAAGAATTCAAAATTTGTACGTCTGAGAACAGAGAGGGTTCTGTCTGGTCCTTGTTCTCACAGTAGGTTTCCCACTAGTCCTTAACATGGGGGGTAGCTTTGAGGAGTGCAAAAATAATCTTCTCCCGGTCTGAAAAGTCATGAACAGAGAAATATCCTTCTAATAGATTCAACCCTCTATCTACGGCATCTGCGTCTATTTGACCCTCAAATATGTTAAAATGTCAGTACTTTGTGCCTTAAAAGAGGTCGCACTTCCCCAAAAATTCTGTACCGGATGCGGATGCGCCATGGAATTGACGCACGAAGGATACGAACAAATTTATCCATCTGTCGTTCCTTTGTTTTTGAGGCACTCCTCGAGGCAATATTTTGATAGGATATCTTGCTCCCTCATCTTTCTTTTCGTCCCCCATGAGCGTCCGTCGAGGTTTGCGAGGCTGATCTTGCAAAGGTTCCACCAGATCAAGCCCTAGCTCCTTATACCCCGACCTCATTGGGGACATGCAAAGAAGGATCGAGAAAAAGCGGTACTCGATGCCAGCAGTCCCGGACCTGGGAGATGAAAGCAGAATAAAAATATAACCATAAATACAGAGATGCAGTGGAAATAACACTTCATTTCATTAATATCAAGAACTGAAATTTGCTTACAGACAGAATGGAAATAAAACTAGCTAGGGCGCTGGTAACTATCTCTGAGAAGAGATGTGGCGGCTACAGGCCTATGAATTAAGTTACAATGAGGCTCGAGGGCCAATTTATTATTTAGAAACAATGGAGAATCCTAAACATCCAAAAACCTAACCCTAGGAGATGAAGCGCCAAAACTATGGGCCCCGTTTGGGTAAATTGGTGTTTCAACTTCCCAGGGACGTAACTTTGGCATACTATCTCTGTTTGACGCACATGATACATCATTAGAAAGCTCTATCCGAGGAATAAAAATTTCACCTTGAATATCATTCTAGAATGGAATTATATTCACTAGAGGTGTGATGCCCAAAAAACGTCGTTTAGGGCCTCAAAACGGCTCCGAAAGTTCAGGACCCGAAAAACTGCTAAAAATAGTAAATTATGCCAAAACTGAAAAACTAAAAGAGACAATGGTGGGGGCCCAAGTGGAATAGGCGAGTGGCCACCAATATCCACCTGGATCACCATAATGCATAAATGATGCCATTAAAGAGTGTAGTTTCATTAATCAAAAGATGTTCTAAAACTGTAAAGAAATACTCATATTGTTCGCACAGCAAAACACATCAAATCCAAAAGGAGTTTCAACAGGTATTTGTATTCATATGCCAAAAGAGTGTTATCTTCAAATACAATGCTCTGTAGCTCTTGAGTCCCAAAAAAGAAGATCTTTTACATTTTTCCCGGAGGGGGTTTTATAGATCAAAACTTGCCCTTTGGGCTTCCTGACTCTTCGCCTGCCCGCCGGTTGAGTTGCCCTACGACCTGGGAGAAAACTGCGACCTGCAACCTACCAGGTAGTGCGACCTGCAACCTACCAGGCAGTGCGACCTGCGACCTACTCGGAAGTGTGACCTGCAACCTACTGCCACTGAGTTATGAAGATGAGGGCACAATTGAGAGGTCAGGGGCGTCAATCTGCTTTCCTTTGAGGAAGTCTTGCCAGGTCTGATACTCTGCTGCTATGGGGGAAACTAGAGGAACCTCCTCTTTCAACCGATGCATGCACTCCAAAGCATTTGGGATTATAGTTTCATTCTTTTGTGAGATCTGGTTTGAAAGAGAGGCTAGCTTGGTGTAAATCCATACTGGCGTGACAAGAAACTGGCCCAGGTTTTCTCGTGACGCTGCAAGATCAGGAGTGCCAGCAGCTTGCCTAATGGGCTACAGAAATGACTGGATTTCTTGGTCTAACTGATCCCAGGTTTTTGCCTCGTCCAATGCCCCCAACGAACGAATGTGGTGAAGGGTGTGCATCGAGTCGATGCCGCTGATTAGGTGTTCATAGGCAGACATTACTTTGTCAAAATCCTTGGATAGCTTATCCTTGGACTGCATTTTCGTTCGGATTTGGACCTTGGCATCTTGCGTATGAATCCAATCCTTCCTTGGCAAATGCTCAGGGGCCTGGGGATACCGTGCTGTCCAGTCCATCATTCGATCCAAGGCAGTCGAGGCCTCTTTCAGCTGCTCGTGCTTCTGCTTAGTCTCCGCTTGCGCTCTTACCAATGGGGAGACTGTTTGTTTTATGGTGAAAATTTCCCCATACACTTGCCTCATGGTCGCCTCTAATGTGTCTAATTCCTTTAGAATGGCAAGCGGAACTTCATTGACAGGGGAAGTTTTGCTTTGGAGTTGTTGGACCTCCTCTCTCAATGCCGCCCTTTCCTGTTTTTCCCTTTTTCCCCGCTGCTCTGCTTCTTGCAGTCTATTTTGTAGAGAAATGATCTCTCTACTCATTCTAGTCACATTTTCTTCCATGGCCACAGCGAAAGCCTTGCCAGCCGATGCTATCATCATGGGATTAGTCCTGGTGTCAAGGACTATGTCTTTTCTGGTTGCGACTGTGGATGCAGCAGACGGATTTTGCGCTAGGCACCTTCTCTTTTCTTGCTGAATTTTGAAAGAGAACTGATCAAATGTGAGCTTGGTGAGGTCGAAGACTTCCTCCTCTTGCCTCTGGGGGGAACTAACATCGGGGAGAGAGGTTCGTGTACCTCTCAAGGTTACGTCAAGGGGAGACACCTCGATATCCTCCAGCATTTCATCCTCTTCTTGTTTCTTTTTCTTTTCCTCTTCTTCCCTCTGTCGGCGTTCGGCTTCAGCCTTCTCATGTTCTTTCCTTTGCCTGAGCTCTGCTTCCGTCGCTACTTGTAATTCTACCTTCCTTTTCCACTCAGCTGTTGCGGCCTGCTCAGCTTCCACTTTGTATAGCTCTTTCTTGAGTTCCTGTTCAGCTGCCGCCTCAAATTTTTTTTTCTCTTTCTCCTTCTTAGCCTCCTCGGCCTGCTTCTTCTTCTGTTCTACCCTTGAGCTCTTCTTGCACTTCTCCTCGTCCTCTTTCATTTTATTTTCTCTCTCTTGCTGGGCTTTGGCCTCCATTTCTTTCTGTTGGATAGAGGTACTTTTCCCTGTAGTGGTTCAAGGCTTCTTAGCTAGAGAGGAAGAAGCACCTCCTAATTCACGCCCCCTTGCTTCCAAAGTTTGGTCATCCAGGTCTTCTTGGCCAAGGTCCACCCCCGGGGCATATTGCCTATCTGCATTGTACCAGATCCTCCTTTCATCCTCTCCTAGGCATTCAGTATGCTGATAATTCCATTTAAATTTAGCCTTCTTGCAAAGTTCAGGAACTATCCTCTCCAGGTCATATGTTCGGTACTCTAAAGCCATAAAGTGATAGCTTTTCATCTCCTCTCCCTCTGCCTCTACCTCTCTGAAGTCTTTAACTGTGTATGCACCGATAGTGAGGGGTGGAGCGAGCCACGGCTTCTTCTTTCCTCTGGACAGGACCCTGGAGAAACCTGATGATATTTGGAAATAGACCTCCTACATGAGTACTTTTTCTGTAACAAAATGAGGTAGAGCATGTGGTGCCCTGAACGACCCAAAGACTCGGATGATTGTATATTCGGAGAAAAGGAACCAATGCACCACTTTACTAAGCGTCTCCATCGCTCGCCAAGACATGCAGGGAGCGTCTTGGCCGAACAATTTTCTATAGAGAGCAGGGATGGACACTTGGGAGATCGGTTCTATGTCTGTTTTATACCAAGATTCCCAAAACACCTTGGTTTGCAGATGAATGGCACGGATCTATTTGGGATCCCAGTTATGTGCCCATCCTTCAAAGTGCAACCTTGCACAGACGACATCCAATAGATAAGAGGCCATATAAAATTAGGAAGGCATTCCTTCATCTGGCGCCAATGCCGAGGATAAATTTGTGTGAATGGAGGTTATCAATATTTTTTCCCAATTGAAACGGGTGCCATACACTGTGACGTATTCCTTGATAGTTGCCCATGAGCCATTGAAGGTAGTGGTGTCTGGCTGCCCATACAATCTGCAAAGCAGGGCAGCCACTAATTTGTACACCTTCCTGAGGCTTGCCACTGGGTATTCCTAGTCTTTCTTGACCTTAAACTTCTCGGGCTCCTCCCACCATTGCCTTATGGTGTCGACTACAGGAACTGCATGAGCAACGGCCCATTCTTCTGTGAAATATTCTTCCCACTCTGGTAAAGAATAATACACATGGGCGTCAGAGCCTTTTAGCATTGCATAAGCCTTGCCCTCGCTATCTCTGATCACGAACTTCTTGGGATCTGTTTTCTGTATGATCCAATCCATCATCTCTGGGCATGGGAATATTGCCGGATGAGCACCTACGAGATGGAGTTTGGACCTTTTCACATTTGAGTATATCTCCCGATCGGGGAGGTCTTCCGGGAATTCCGTTTTGGCGAACTCTTGGTACACGTGGTACCATCGCATGTTGTCCCCTTTGGCAAAGGTGCAAAGGGTATCTCTGTATATCGGTGGTGGGGATATTTGTATGTCCGTCTCTGTATCTTCCACTGCCACATGCTTGTCTCTTTTCCGGGATGCTGGTGGTCCCATATTGTTGGAATATGAGAGGACATGTATACACTTCAAATCTACTTCAAATTCACCTGTCATTTTCATGAAATAATCCCAAGATAAGAGAGACACCATGATGATACAAGAACAATTACAGTTTATCAATTACTGTAACTGTGACACAGGCAAAATTGAAAAAGTGGTCTACTGGGTCGCAGGGTCGCAGGTTGTAAGAAAATGGCCAAGGTGCGACCTTGCGACTAGGTTGCAGGGTCGCGGGGTCGCGGATTGTGCAAAAGGATGAAAATGCGACCTTACGACCTTGCGACTGGGTCGCTGAGTCGCGGAGTTGAAAATTTAGAAAAAAAATAGGAAATGCGACCTTGCGACCTTGCGACTGGGTCGCGAGGTCGCTAAGTCGCAAACTGCGAAAAATGGAAGGAATGCGACCTTACGACCTTGCGACTAGGTCGTTGGGTCGCGAGGTCACAATTTTCGAAAACCAGAGAGAATGCGACCTTGTGACTTGGCGACTAGGTCGCGGGGTCGCAAGTCACACTAGGGATTGCCGGGGGGTTTTGGGCGCGCTACGTGGAGTTGTTTTCCTTTTAACTTGAAAAATACAAGGCTAAATGGGTCCAGATAGAGTCAAGGGATAGCTTTTGGAGTACGAAAAATTCCATGAGAATCTGGACAAGAAATTGTGATGATTTTAGGGCAAGTGTGGTGAATATTGGAATCAGAAGGAAACCCTAAGTAAGAAATGAAAACAATAGCTGAGGAAAATGACAATTTAAAGGCTGAGGGATGTAGGGATTTGGCAAGAATAACCAAAAAGGAAACAACAGGAGGGAAAATGGCAACTTACCCAGGAAAATCGCGTGCCAGTCGACCTGTCAAAGCCGTTTCTTTCTATTCGCTGCATATGAAAAATTCGACCTAGCGACCTCCTTTATATAAAAAGGTAGCACGTGCAAGCATTTAATGAGGTCGCGAGGTCACAATTCGTGTGGTCTGAGAGATATGCGACCTCGCGACCTTGTGACCTTGCAACCTCCGGGTCGCGGGGTCGCTGTTTTCCAAAAAGTGAAGTTTGCAACCTAGCGACTTATCCTTCTGAACTCCCTACTTAGTTTTTCTTTAAGTTCAAGGGGCTCCGAAATTTTTTTGAAGTGGGGTTTTTTTGGAGGGTGTTGTAGAGGCTACAACAAACCGATAGGAAGAGATACGAAATTATGTTTGTCAGTGTATCTTGTTTACCATAGACTGTTGTATTATTTAGATTTGATTTAATATAATGAATATTGGGGATTGTACATTATTATACAATTTTGTTTAAAACTGTGTCTATTGTGCATATGTGATTTACTGCTTTATATTTTACATTGTGCAAAGTAGTTTATGGTTGAGATTCTTGGTTTGGTAGCATCTGTGATTTAAGACTCTAACCTAGACCCAAGGTCACAGAAATTCAACATGGTATCAGAGCGTATCTGAACTACTTTGGAAGCTAGTAAATCAGAGTTTGCACAGTGAGATACAATGTGAGAGGGATTTGGTTGCATTGTGAGTTAAAGAAGTCACTACAATGTTGAAGTTGCAAGCAAGTCTCCAGTATGAGGATAGGTTGGAAGGGTTTTCCAACTATACTCCTTGGAAGGAAATGATCAAGTTGGTCTTGCAGGTCAACAGGATCTGGGAGTTTGTAGAGAAGGAAATCAAGAAACCAATAGACCCTAAGGAGTTGTATGTATGGTAAGATTTGGATACGAAGGAAAGGTTGATAATCCTTGACAATGTGAAGGGTTCCTTGATATTGCATGTTTTAGAGAAGAAAAATGCACATGAGATGTGGATGACTCTTCAAAATTTCTTCCAGAACAAGAACGAGAATTGGGTGCTGGTGGTGGAGGATAAGTTGAATTCCACCAAGATGATATAGGGTGAAGGAACGATTTCATATCTGATGAGTTTGTCTCAAGTTCGAGATGAGCTTGTTGTCATCGGGGTCAAAGTTTTAGATGAAGAGATGGTGAGGATTGCTATGAAAGGGTTCAGCTCGGAATGGAAACATTTCATCAAAGGAATCATTGCCCAAGATAAGTTGCTAGACTAGAATAGATTGTGGGATGACTTCATTCAGGAAGAATTGCAAGACAAGGATCTTCATTCTTCCAAGAAGGAAGATGAGGACGTGGAACTTGCAAAAAAAATGAAGGGTAAGCGAAAGAAGGACTTGAGTAAAATCAAGTGTTTTCACTGTCGTGAAATGGGTTATTTTTCTTCGAATTGTCCGAAGAAATAAAAGGATAGAGAAAGGAAGGGAAGCAGGCTAATATTCTTGCCAATAAAGCAAATTAGAATGATGAGCTCACTAGAAGATTGGAAGAAGAAGAAGAAGACATTGCTATGATTTCTCATTTCTCGTAGGGTACTATCTGAGAGGATGGATGGTACGTGGACAGTGGTGTGACGAAGCATATGACTGGATCATAGGATTTATTTGAGACTCTTGTTGAATGGGAATCGAAGTTGCACATGGTGTTGGGAAACAAGAGTCAGTTGGAGATCCAAGGATTGGGGGTGGTGCCATTCAGGATGGAGAGGGGATGTATGAAGTGGTTCCAGGATGTACTGTTTGTACTAGGACTCAGATATAGTGTGATATTTGTCTCAATGATGTAGAGTAAGGGGTTTGAGGTCTTGTTCCAGGATGGGAAGGTAAGACTTGAGCCTAGAGGCTCTAATTCTGATGGGATTTTTCTTGGAGTCAGGGAGCATGGTCTCTACAGGTTGATGGGCAAGCCTGAGGATCATGGGAAGAAGAGGGGACAAGTATAGGTTCCAAAAAAGCAGCAACAGGTGCAGGTGTAGGCTTAAGAGGAGAAGGTACAGGTTCCCAAGAAGAAGGTACACTTTTCCAAGAAGGTCCAAGTTCTAGAGGCTCAAAGGGAGTCAAGTTCTAGAGGGAGTTTGCAGATTTAGAGGAGACTCTGCAACCCAAGAAGAGCGCTTGGTCAGTGGGGAGAAAGGGTGCTTCCACATATAGCAAGAAGGAATCATGGCGAGATTGAAAAGTGATTCAAGAGTAGAAGAAGAAGCAGGAGGCTTCTAGTGATAATGAAACTTTCGAGAAAAGCATAGTGTATGCTACAGGGATTGCTGCAATTGTGAGCAATAGGAGTTGGGAAAGTGTTGCGAGCAGTGATGATGAAGATGAAGTACTTCCTTGGCATGGAGGTACCTCCCTCGATAAGAGGGAGTGTTGAATTGTGTAGCTTTGGAGGTACTCCAAGCCCAGGGGTTCGAGGTTTGGAGAAAAAAGTGCCACAAGGGCAGTTTGTGGGCTTGGAACCCAAGTGTGGGGTTTTGGCACCCATAGAGTTTTGGGGAAAAACCAAGAAGAAGAAATAGCATGTGATGGATGAGGATGATATTGTTCTGCAATACGATTCTAATGCATTGAGAATCGTCCGATTCTGAGTTTCCATTTGGAAGATATGAACTTTTGAAGATGACATAATTATTAATTCGTCAAGTAGGCCAACTTGAAAGAATTTGGAGGTGTCTCTTCATCATGATTTCATGGAGGATGAATTATCTATAAAAGGATGATGAGTTATTATTGTTTGAGCAACTGAATTGGGCAAGTACATCTCTGAATTTGTTTGGGTTTAGCTGCAGTTGGAAGAGGCCTTGTAAGGAGCATATTGCGACAGCATGGAGGAGGCTTATCTGCATAGAGGAGAGGCCAAGTTGCTTTAGGTACAATTTCCCTCTTATAGGTCTATTTTAGGCCTCATTTAAGGTCTATCCCAAGTTCAGACTTGCTAGAACAGAGGCCACTGGAAGACGAGCTATTTGCGCACTGTTTAGAGGGCTGCACGTGGAGAAGGAAGGTGGATTGGGTATGTTGTAAGGGAGCCGCAGTGGACTGTGGTAGGCTACAGACCTAGCCACTCCAAACAGGCCATCGTAGAGTCTTTAAGGTCTACCACATTCCCACAACAATAGCCCATACATAGGGCACCTCGTCTTGCCTAGTTTTCAGCTAGGCGGAGGTTGTCCAATGGATGGTTAGTGGTTGGTGTAGCCTATAAAGTGCCCTAACCAAGACAGAAGTACTACAGTATTGTAACAACAATGTTTGTGGAGGTGTTATGGGTCAAGAAGTGACTGGATCGGATTACTTTGGTTGTTGACTGTGGAAGCCAAGCAGTGAAGTGGACAAGGGTGTCGGGAGCACTTCAAGTGGTGGCGGATTCCATAGTGGATGGTTGGATGTCATAGAGTTGTTTGAGGGCAGTGATATTGGCTACCCAAAGTATCCCTAGACAAGCTATCTTGAAGGACGAAGATTAGTTGAAGGTTGGATGAAGGACAGTTCCGAAGTGCAACACTCTGATGTAGAAGAGTTGTTGCTAGCCTAGCAAAATGGAGCTCGGGTGTTTGCTAGCCTAGAGGAGTAGATTGGATCAGCCCAAGTAAACTCTACAAAAGGGCATGCAACATTGTTAGGGGCCAACTGAGTTTCCAATATTTCCAGATGAAGCTCTTGCAAGTAAATCTTTGCATAGCATAAATGAAAATCATTGCTTGTCAAAGATAAAACTATAGCCATATAACTGAGAAATCTATTTGAACAAAAATTCATGCAAACAACAAAAATTTTGGAGAGTAAAGAAATCACCTAACACCTTCCACATCCCCTTCTGAGACCATATGATGAAGAACATTTGAGTATCCTGTACAAATTCCAAGACAGATGAAGGAGATGGCTCTATCCATGTAGTCTCAAATTCTTTTGATGGATCACTGCCATGAGCAACCATGAAATATATGAGTTTTTACCCACAAAAAAATTATAGATTTCAGTCTTACTCAGTCTTAGCGCAATGGAAAATAATGATAATCCTATTGCAATTAAGTTTTTTGACAAAAATAAGTATGCCTCTTCCAAAAAGTGGTTACACAGTACTCAAGCTAGGCATGACAAAAATAGTACAATATCCCAATAAAATTTGGTCCATCATTAATCAGTAATCATATTTATGGAAGAAATATTTCTTCACCTGACTGATCTACTTATTTTGTTTAATATTGATGGAAATTCATGCAACTCATTTTCCACATTCTATGGTGAAAGTCATAACTATTTTTTATTGTACCATCTTAGCAGTATAGTAATTAGAAAGAAACACATGAAATAACAAATCTGTGAGAAAACTACATATGTACATACTAAATACGCTTCACATCAGTTGCATCAAGAAAATATACTATAATTTAAAATTAAACTAATCAAATAAAGCATTACATTGTAAATAGCAACATAAAGCTTCCCACTATATTCTTACTTGTCTAGAGTTGCAGGAGGGCTAAGAGGAATCTCCTGCAAATGGCGTTAAAATATGGGTAGCATGGCGTGAAAAGTGGGTCTCTTTGAAGGCTTAAACTGTTATCATTCACCAATCATCTTCCACAGCTCTCTTGGGATTCCAACGCCAACAACACTAGCATATTCAGGTGGCTGCCTTTGAGCCTTGACAACAACCCTATAGATCTCCTCTGAACGTAGGCTATTCCACCTGCATGAAAAATCTCATTAAATATCTAGCAAGTGTGTTTCATATAGAGGGTACCATTTTTTCACATTACATAAGAAAAATGGCATTGAAGATTGGACTTCTAAACTACAAACACATCGACACAGTATAACTTACGGAATTGCTCCAGTGCACGTATCAACCAAGGTGCAACCAAAACTCCAGGCATCAGATTCTGAAGAAATTCCATTTCCTTCATCCCAAAAAATGTTCAAAGAATACTTCTTGAGCGGTTCCCAAGCTTTTGGGGTTGTATAATGAGGATTCAACATAGTACACTCCACACATGAATGTGTCCTTGTCACATCATCCTCCGGGGTTGAGCGAGATCTTCTGCATTGAGGTTTCTTCAAAAATTCTGGAAGACCAAAATCAGAGACTATTTCTCGCCCTCTTGCATGCAAAAGAAGGTAGGATGGTTTGAGATTCATACACGAGACACCTACTACATGAAGCTCTGCAACACCACAAGAAATATATGCACCATATCTGCATACGCATTTCCAATAAGATTCATCAATGCATATTATTTGTGTTCCCTTCATTTTACTACTATAAAATACCCTCTCTTTATCATTAACAATTCACTAATGTATAGAGATGACCAATATAGTATCACCCTTCTACATATTTATTAAATCTCAGATACCATTAAAAACTCAGTCTTTTAATCACAAATTCAATTGCAGACATTCTACAAACAATGAACCATAAATTAGAATCAAATTTTGTAGATGCATAATCTATAATGTAGTGATATTAGAAACTATTTACTCCACTGTTTTTTGCATCCTTCACTGTTCGCTCACCATTTGTTTGTTGCCTCCTTAACTGTGGTAGAAAATCTTGTAAAATCATGAGTTTGGGGGATGGGGTGGTTTCCATATATAGGTGGTTTTGGAAAGAAAATAAACATCATAAGAATAAGTTTTACATTTGTGTCTATCTCCTTTTGTGATGCTTCCGTTAGTGAAACTTCTTCTTTTGAGAATCGCCAAAAGATATAATGGGTGGCACTGAGTGGTTTCCAAAGCTTTGGGGACACCCCTGGAAACCATGTTAGATAAGAAACTAATCTCATGGAAAGTGTTCTTATGAGATTTCCATTCCACAGGTTATCATATCCAAAAACCATATAACATGAATACATTATATTTTATGCTCTTCTAAATATCAATGCAGTGCCTAATTCTGTGCATGGTCGGCAGAATGGAGCAATGTTCCATATGCCAGAGGACCCTCCATCGTGAAAGAGACCAAGGGAGGCTGTGGATATTATTTATTTGAAACATCAGAGACCCTTGTTAATAAATTTTTGCAACCTTCATTAGCAAGCCCTAGTTGCAGGACTAGGCAATGTACCACGCTCAGTGGGGACTGTGTCAACTGGTATCCGTCTAGCATTTGAGGATGAACAAGTCAATTCTTTAATACCATCTGCAACGAGAGGTGATTCAGCTTCTACCCTTGATTTTCTAATAGAGGATATAGCATCACAGTTGCAAAAACATAAAGAAGAGATTGATCAATTTGTGAGGGCACAGGTGGATCAGTTGAGGAAATATCTTGAAGAGAAGAGGCAGAGGCATCTATCTATGCTTTCTATGACTGAGGAAAGCTTCTTGAGGAAAATAAGGGAAAAATATTCGGAGATGGAGAAGATCAATCTTAGAAACAGAGAACTAGAGGAGCAGGTCAAACAATTGAAACTGGAAGCTTGCATATGGTAGAGCAAAGCTAAGCATGAGGGAGCCATGGTGAAATCCTTGAGAAAGACTATTTTGGTTTTACTATTTTGGTTCAGATATGGATTGTATTTAGTGCTCTATTTTGATTATATGCATCCTTACTAGCTATATACATGAGATAAATTTGCATATTTGTGTAAAATGGTTTGGATTCATATGGATGTACATGAATATTTATTTATTTAATAAAAATTTGAATATTTTATGTATTTTTGGGTCATACAGTTTTTTCTCTAGTTGACACCAGTTTCCAGTTTTAGAGGTCCACTGGTCTGGTTCTAATAACAATGAAGCAAACAGGATTCCCTTCCTTTCTCATGTCAACAGGGAGCTCTTGTCTGACCCATTTTTGGCTCTTGGGTGTAATGATCTAAGTGAACATACATCTCCCTATGTGGCCTTGATATGTGCATATTATATATCATATATGTGGCATTTTAAACAAAATAATTCAAAACTTCCCTCATTTACATTGGAGGAATTCCAATTCCAATAGTCCAAACTCTCATCTGATAAAAAATAATGTGTAAAAAGGTGAGGTTAAAGCTGAATAGGTTCTACCAGAAATGTCGATGCCAGATGGTCTAACCTCCACAAAAATGTCTGCAACTTTTTCATTCCAACCTAATTTAGTTTCAATAATTATAGAACCTAACTTTCTCATCTCTAATCCACAACGAACCTAGGAATTCATTCAACAATAGACAAAGATCATGATTTCTTTCCTTACAATGTTAATTTTTCAACAAAAACATTCAAAATTGGAACAATAAGCTAATAGGGCTAATTATTCATGTAAATACAATAGTGCTTCTCATAACCACAACACGGAGATATTGGTTTTCCTATAGCTATCAATCTTTCAGTGCGCTGGAAGACCACTTCTATTGTGGATGAACCATAATTCACATTCTTTCTTCTGAAACAGACTCAAATTTTGAAGCAAACAACTGCAGCTAAAGAATATACATGTACTAATATGTCCTATCAAATTAGTACTTGATTAAGATACCCACCTTGTGAACTTGCTGAACCCTGTTCCCTTTGACTACTATGAGCCTCTGATGCTAAACAGTGGGATGATTTCCCTATATCTTTATTGTTCTTATCTATTTCTGGGAGATGTGTAACAATATTTGTCCTCTTGCTGCTCTCAGACTTGCTAGCAAAAATTTCAGTTTGTGTATCCACTTTCTCATGTATTTGACTGTGAGATGACTTGGAACTGCTTTTACTTTTATGACCTTTGGCATTATTTTTTCCACTAAGTAAACCACTTTCAAATATTTTTCTTTTAAAAATCGTGTCATCAGCCTCCATTGATATCCCATCTTTAACTAAACTTGTTGTTTTGGGAGGAGAATATAATTTATTCCCATCTGATTTTTTAGACCACTCCTCTTCATTGTTTTCATATACCAAACGATTTGGGTCCTGACTTGGTGTTGAAATATCTTCTACTTTCATTTCAGGCTAAAATATATGCAAACTATTATTCAATGCCCCTGTTTTACCATTTGACTAAACTTGTAATCCTTTCTTCTTAACAATTTTTTTATTTACTAATGCATTTTTTGAGGCCTTTTTTCCATATTCCTTTGGTTTCATCATTTGATCCTTTCCACTTTTAAATTTTTTTTCAGCTAAACCCTTGGATATGGATTTGGAATCTTTTGGCTGAATGGACGGGAATTGTTCAACATCATCTGAGGAAGGGAAAAGATGTATCATTTCTTGTTGTGAAGGGAGTCCAACAACAACCTTGAGTTTAGTCATCTGCTCCTGCTATGTTTCATCCCTTCTCCTCCACAGCTCTTGAACAACATCATCAATATCATTAACGTGTTCTCCAAAAGTATGAAACAAAAATGTAATTGAATCAATAAGAAAACCACTTGAATTAATGATCTACATAACCATGTGACCAGGAAAACCTGGTAACAATCTCCACGACATGCAACACATCTGCAATACAAATTTCCATCTGCTTGGAATTGTTGATACTTTTCTTCACGGCATTTCAATCCAAAACACCCATCAATACGGGGAATTAAAGAGTTATGATAGTAGCAATCATGTTACAATATCAACACAGGCGATGAAGAAAAACTAAAAATATGAATAATATAGGCCTCTGTGGACAAACAAAAAAGAATAATAGTGTATAAGGTAAGAAGCTTGCAAATCAGTATGAAAAAGATTGCTAAGAAATTAGGAACTATCAAATTTTTCTTGATTTATTCTCCCCGCTTGCTGATTTGTTGTTGAATCGTTCCAAGTTTTCCCAAATTATAATTAAAATTATTGAATCACTGATCTTAAGTCACGCCTCACTCCAATTGAATCACTAGATAATGACAACAACCTTACCTTTAACATTTTATTTTTCCTATGAAATCAGACACACGTTTCCAGGTACACAGATAAAGGAAAATGAAGTCCTTCCCTATAACATAAGAAACTATATCCATATAATTGTAACATGAAAATTTCCACTTTCCTTTCCATCGATTAGGTCAATCATGCCTCAATCACATACAGACATACTAACACAAAAGAGCAGTGAAGCCCAAAATTTACATTTCAAACATCTCCCAAGTCCTGAACAAGGCCTCACACTGATTCTTGTACCATTTTTTTCATTATAAACATTCACGCATGCATTGTCCTGATCCATTTATAAAATAATGATCATTTTCTTTGAATTTTTTCCACAGAAAATAACTCTGTTTCATATTCAGTTACTTTGTCAATTTATATTGAATTCCACGAATGCCATTGTCCAAGCAATGCTCATCTCAAGTAGTATAGGACAACAACATGACTGCATATTGATTGCAACTAAGAAACAAATCCAACTCTACTTACATAGCATTGCACAATTTTCATTTTAGAATAGTGCACATCCATTAAAGTGCAAGTTCAATAGTAAATATTACTCATCATGAAGAGTTGCCATCTCTTACAATGGAAATTGCATGTTCTAGTATCTAGACTAACTAGACAACTACCTTTGTTTTTAAAACTCTAGATTTTATAACTATTTAATGGAGGCATCAAAAATGTTTAAACTTGTATACAAAGGAACGTAGTTCATAAATATTAATGCAAGGATATTATCAATATGAATAATTTTCTTCAAAACAACTAACAAGAAAAATTGGAAACATATTTGCATCCAATTTGCAAACCAATTCTATATGTCCAAAAGTCCAAATTGTTTTATTCAACATATATAATTTGTATCGTATATGAGCTCATTTGATGTTATATCATCTAATACTGTATTTCATCTAAACAACCATGAGCCAAAGCAGTTAAAGCCAAACTCTTCAAATTTAGATACCTAGTGCAAATTTTATCTTAATAGTCAGGGCTAAAAAAAGCTCCCAATCACCCCAATTTATATTGTTTGCATAACATGTTGCATATGAGCAACCATTACCCGAAGTTTTTAAACCCAATCTCTGCAAATTTATAAATAGATATTACATTTTATTTAAACAATAGATAGTCAAGGATTGAAAAACCTCCCTATCACCCCAATTTCCTTTTGTTTTATGAGTACAAGTTTTAAGAAATTAACACCTTTATCGCCAATGTAGCCTCCTTGTCTTTTTCCCTTATTGGTAGATCTTCCAACGCTGCAGAGAGATTCTATGTTGTGGTTGGTGAATCCCAATTCATTTTTAAAGACCATCAAAGTAGCAGAGGCACCCACACTAGTGACATCTCAGTTTTTTATCACGAAAGGGTTTAAAATGTGCACAAATTCTTTCTAATTGGTATCAATTCACTGGTTGGTGATAGTTATCCCACGGTTCTTACAAATCGCTAAAACATGTTGGAAAATTATCATTTCATTTGGCTTAGCATAAACTTTTGAATTCTAGGCATGGTAGACATGCTGCAAGATGGCATGTTTTCTGTAGGAATAGCTCATGAACAGAGGAGAATCAACAGAATCTTCAACATATTATCACCCATGCCTTCAGCTTCGTCTTCCTCCATGAAATATTGAACATACAACCTCTTGAGTGCCTCGTTGGGTTGGTCTAGAAGAGTTTTTAAGTGATAGATTCCTTTTGTAGAATGAATTCACAACAATTGGAGGTACCAAGAATCCAATTTCTTGAGTTCAACTGAAAAATTCCTTATGTAAAATGAAATCACCACGATTAGGCACCATGAATCCAATTTCTTGAGTTCAATTGAATCCAACTTCTTGAGTTCAATCAAGTGTATCATATCAGAACTACTACAACATGGACGCGCCTTTCCTCCTCCTTCCTTAGAAAAACCCTGCCACTAGGGAAATAGAGGGAGGGAAACGAAAAAATTTGATATTTGAAAAACATAAATCCCATGAATTTTACTAGTTGTACTCAAAAGATAAGAAGGGTTTTGAGAGACATTAGTGAATACAAACCCTACAAGAATTGTTGATGAATGAAAAGTTATTTCCAATTGAAATTTTCATCATGGTGGTGTATAACTTTGTATTAAGTAATGGGTTATAATGGGGTTGGAAAATAGGATAACTCAAAGGATTAAATGATCATGAAGGACACAAAATTTAAAGAGAAAGTTGAAAAAGTTTTGAGGAAGTAGAGATAACTAATGAGTGGTGGTTGAACTAGATGTGAGTAAATTAAGAAGGAAATGAGGAGTTCAAAATGAGATTAACGGGGAAGAAAATAGTGAAGTGAGTATGAGAGAGTTAGAGAATTTCAATGGGAAAGGTGATTTAGCGAGTGGATGGTTGTGAAACAAAGGTTTGATGATTAAATATAACTCAATAAAGAGTAGTAGTCAAGGCACCTCAATGAGGTCTAATGAACACACTGGAGTGGGGTTGCGAGAGATATGTGATTACAAAGTAGCAGGTTGGATGCAATGTAGGATGAGATTGTGGATGAGAAAGAATCAAATGAAATAATGGGAAACTATATCCTAAGGCCAAAAGAGGATGAAAACGTAGTAGTGGGCATGGCATTAGACGATAGCAAATTTGGCCTTGTACCAACCCTGCCCCTTATGCTTCTTAAACACAATTAGGTAACACTACACTAGCATGTTAATAATGGTTCAATTCCACCTCGTAGCAGCTTACTAATGGATGAAGAATAACAATTAGAGGAAGTAGTCTTAACAATAGTGAAAGTTTGAATATTAAGAGTAGCACACTTGGGGGTTTTAGTTATTTAGAGCAAAAAACAAGAGTTTCATGAATTTTAGTACCTATGAGGCTTTGAATATAACCTGGGAGCATGTAAGAGAAATAATATTAGAGTGATGTACTATTTAAAAAATTTTGTCATGTGTAAATGCTTTGGAAAAAAAACATAATGATCAGCATACATTGATATAAAACAAACCTTAAAAATGTCACTTTTAAAATCTCTTATGAAGTTACCTAACGTCATTCGAGTATATATCACAATTACTTATATAAGTAATGGTGCGATCATATTTTTCATTCTCTTAAATGAAATCTTTCTAGACATGCACCCCATCAAGCATAAATCATCCTAACATATACGTTTGAAGTAATATAAATGATCCTATGACTATCCTCAAATGAATTCTCACCCATAGCCTTGGTGATGGTGTAAGGCTTGTATCAAAATGGAATGAGCTTCTTCTGGGAATTTGTCGATTGCTCTTTATGCAAGTGCAACAATAACTCATCCCCAACATAAAACTTATGTGGAACCAAATGGATTGTGTATCTGCTTGTACTTGGAGTTGGAAACTTTCTATAAAATATCATGAACTCATTATTGAATTTGTTAGATACATTCCTCAAAATTCATTGTGTTGCTCACCTCGTTCCAAGTATGGGAGGTATCTTCATGTCTTATTCCATGAATATAGCTACATCAATTTGTGTCAAATGTTGGGAAACCAAGAACACCTGAAAAGGCTTGTGGGTAATTGAAATATGAAGAGCTATGTATAATTTCTGTTGAAAATAAGGAAGGCTTTCAACATGTATATGTGGATCCTCACAATTGTATACTCTAAGGACATCTACAATCATCATATCAAGTACTTTTTATTTATCAATATAGGGATGGAAGGCAATGGATTTGGTCAAGATTGATGTCCATCATGGACCAAAGGTTAAACCAGAAAATACTGAGGAACCTACTAATCAAGAAATATGGTCTTTGGCAACCCAAAATGAACCAAAATATGCTCGAAGAAGAGCTTATGAGTTGATTTTGTTTTGACAATCTTCTTATAGGGTGCCAAAATTCTCGTACAAAGGAAGCGATCAAAAACAACAAAAAAAACATTTGTTACCATGCTTGGTTGAGGGAAAACATTATCTAGAGTAGGAAAATACCTACTATTGAAAAATACAGCAAGAAAATCTCAATTTGACTTTGCCTTGGTCAAATTGAGAAAAATCAGATTTCCACATCAACGGACAACTTGGAGGCAGTTAACTAAGGTGACATGGATCTTGTCACTAATTTAGCTTAGTAAATTTGAGTTAGAGGAGTTGGAATTCAGTTAAGCATGTGTGATTGATAATTTGTAGCAATCAAGGTCAATTATTTCAAGTTGTTTTCAGTTAAACTAGTTTTAACTATTGGAGGAACTAGTGGAAGGCCAGTTGTGTAGTGGGACTTCAGTCTAACTCAGTGATCATCTAGATAACTGATCAATCAATCCAAAATAGCTAGTGCATGCAGAGAATTCAAGTTCCCAAACTATGGTGAAGATTCCAAGGTAGTGCACAATTATTATATACTAGATTTAGTGTACATGAATTGTTTTGGTCAAGTGATCAACCCTAGGGAATTGCGCAAGCATTTTGGAGGAATTTATTAAATAATAGGGGCCTAATTCCTCAAGAATTGTGCAATGAAATAGGGGCTCAAGAAGAGGCAGAAATTGACTAAGTCTGGGTCATAGCTTCTCAATGAGCAGAGAGATAGGTTATTCACTTGTAGGTTGTGCTAAGAGCAAGCAAGCAATTGCAATACATATTTATTCTTCTGATTTAATGCAAGTAGGCATAAGGGGTTTTTATCAATTTCTTTCCCCTATGAAAATATTATGTGCATGTGAGTTATTTCTCATTGCATGTTTGTGATTAATGTTCTAAATTGTGAATCGAATTCTGCATAGCAGTAGAGTAGGATCTTTGGATCGAAATGTTATTGGTAGAAGGGATATTTATATTTACCCTTGTTGAGACAATCATGTATGCCCACTATGATAGGGTTGGATAGCTAGAATAACAATGGTGAGTTTTGTTGGTTAATATCTCCATGGTAATGGAAGCATTAGAGAATATGACAGGGAATGAGTGATTTTGAGAAAGGAAGCCATTGCAAATTTATGTTGTTTGAAATAAATAAACACGGTAAGAAAGGTCTTGTGGCCTCTGTTGGAGGTTTATTCTCATAAAATAATTTGAATTCCACATTGGGGTCGGAACTTATGAATAATGAAGAAATGGGGGGTTTAATTCATGAAGAGGAATTGAGGAATTATTAAGATTCAATTTGAGAATGCTAATCCTAGGCTACTTTCGCGCCATGATTGGCGCTCTACTCATCATTTGCAAGTAGTCTGGCAGTATTGGCAATAGGAGAAGGATGCTAAGTTATAGATTATTTTTAGAGCATAAATGAGATTAACACATAAACATGATCAATATCTTAGTAGTATCTATGGAGTTAGTTCTACATTCTAGCATGCAAGGGTTAGTTTACATTCTAGTCTCTATGGTTAATGGGTTATGATTTATGAGTGTAGGGGTTAAGGGATTATGTGTTGTGATAGTGGGGCCACTAATCCCCTTATCACAACTATTGGGGATTCCCATATCAATTTCCCTCATTTCCTTCCCTATAGGTCCCTTATCCCTTATTCCATGAGGTCCTAAGGCCCCTTCTCATTCTCTAATTCTAGGATTATAGATCTTAGCAAACCATGTTCGAACCTCTCACCTCTATCCATCCATGCTACCCTTATGTCCCCTTTCCCCATTCAATACACCAAAATATCCCCCTCCCCCAAAATTCATGAGAATTGAACATTTAGAGGAATACATTTAATAATTGCCTCTAAAAGTTTAATTCTAATGACTTTTGGGGAGGGGGTGGTCCAAAACTACCTTAAAAAGTTACATTGTCATGACTATTAAGGGTGGTTCAAGGATTATAAGTTAGCGGTTAGGGGTTAAGGGGTTAGTAGCTTAGGGTTTAAGAGATCGAGGGGTTAAGGGATTCTGGCTTGGGGGTTAAAGGCATAGGGAATTTAGTGGTTATGGGTTAAGGGCTTATAGGTTTTGATAATGGGGCCCCTAATACCCTTATCACAACTATGGGGGTTCCCTTATCAATTTATCTCGTTCCCTTCCCTCTAATCCCCCTATCCCGTATTCCATGAGGTCCTAACACCCCTTCTCATTCTTTACTGTTAGAATTATAGATATACTGCTCATATCCATGTCCTGACTAGCTTCGGTGCTTGATGTGGACATCATGCACACCAGAGCCCCTGTGACATCAGGTGATTACTCAGGGATAATGGGAGGATATCCTAGGAATGATCCTAGAACAGATGACGGTTTGAACTGGCCGGGGCCATATTCTTGGTACCATGAAAGCTCATCTGAGGATGTATCTACGTAGGGTATAATTACATCAGTGTTTGTTAGGGTCCGCTTCTCGCTATGCATCAATTGGTCTACAGTAATGATGCAGTCCTCGTGGGGGAACATCATAATGTGGAAGATGGAGGAGGATATGGCTGACATGGCATACATATAACTCCGCCCAAGGAGTATATTATAATCCAAGTGAGCATCCAAGACTTCAATGTCTATGTGGACCATCTTTCTGGCTAAGTAGATCGAGATGTTTTGGTAGAGGCCAACGGGGGTCGAAGGATGAAAATCGTATGCTCTAAGCATGATGACTGAGGGTTTTAATTCAGGAGACCCTAGCTTCTGCCAAATTTTTTTTGACATGATGCACGTGGATGCACCCTCGTCAATAACACATTGGTGAATTGTGATATTCTAGACCGACACTGGTATCTGGAAGGCAACCATGGAAGGAAGCCTGGGGGTGGCTTTGTCTAGGTCAAAAGCCATTAGGCATGTATTGGAAGGGTCAATAGTGCCTAACGCATAAAGTAAGGCTTTCTGTTGTTTTGGGCATGACTGCAATACTTCCAAAGCTGACGTAGCAGCGAGATATTGTGCTAAATAATCCACGGTACAATAAATATGGACCGCTTTGGAGTAGTTTCCTGCTTTCCTATTGGGTGCTTTCACCATCTTTGGAAATGGTTCGATAGGCATCTTTGAAATGGTCAAAGGTGCAGTCAGTGCACTAGTACTTGCCCCTGATGTGTTGGTGTTTGGTGGGGTGTCGTAATTGCAATTCCGTGTTTCGAAAAACATCTCTAAGCTAGTCATGTAGATTTCATGGCTACTTTTCCTGGAGTCGTCTGAATTTTTTTGCTGAGTGCTTACCGTCCCTTGATGGGGGAAAGGTTCCCACATCACAACTATTTTTTGGGAAGATCCTCCTTGTCCTCGATTACTCTGTAGCTTCTTCAGCTCAGGGAGATCAGGATAGTGGTGAGTATAGTTCTCGTACTAATCACATATCGAACAAGAATGGTTTGTTCAAAGAGGTGGCCTTTTGATCTGCCGTTGGGCATTTCTTGGCTCCTGGCTCTAATTCCGGTTGGAGTTTCCTCCAACCTGGGATTGCGGCAAGCATTGCTAGTTGTTGTCCCCTGTCCAGGATTCCCTTCTGGCTTATTTTTTGCATTTTTCTTCACCATGTTAGGAGTGTAGTGCTCTTGGTTATATTGCTGAGGTTGGTTTTGGGAAGGCTGCACAAAGTTCAACTGTGCATTGGTTTGCATAGGCGGGTCTTGTGCTGGGGACTGAGCATAACGTGGTCCTTGGTTTGCACCTAGCTGTTGGAGGGGAGCCCTTCCATATGTGTTTCTCTCTGCGTATTGGGTCCCCTGAGTTGGAGGATAGGGTCCTCCATGGTGATACCCTTGCGCCCTATTGGTCAAATTTTTTTGAGGCATATGATGACTTTGTGTTAGTATGAATCTTTCGTCGTAAAAGACCACTTTAGCTACGCATAACAAATATCCCTAACATAAATTATGGCTGCCAATATCTTTAAGTCTGCAGTTAATTGATCCAAATAATGCTGCACAAATCTAGATCTAAGCATAAAAGACATTAAGCAGTCAAAATAAAATGTGGCTCCATGCATCCAATAGACAAGACAAGAACAATGTATTTGAAAGAATTTTTTATATTAAAATCTGAGAGAAAACAGGTGTTTCCACCCTCTCACTGGATGGGGTTCTGAGTCCTCACAATTTAGATCTGTATTCCTCTTGTTGGTTTAGAAAACCCGTAACAACATAGAACTCAAAGGGAGCTCACAAGGAAAATGGAGAATGTGACTGTTAATGATAGATCTAGAGTGATCTAAGCATGAAAGGTGAAAATGAATGGGAAAAACCTTCTATTTATAAAATAAAAAATATTAGGGTATGGTCTAGAAATTGAAAGAATAAAGCTATTATTAATCAACTTTAAACCAATTCAACATTTATTGTATTTGTTGGAGGGAAAAGGATTTTTGACTTGGGTCAATTCCTTTATTTATAAATAATAAATAAATAAATGACTATTTATTATTTTAAGGAAATGGTGGGAATACAATTAAATAAATAATGATTTATTTAATTATTTATAAATGATTTAGTCAAATTTAACTAGGAATATTATTTAAATAAGGATTTAGATAACTTATTCCTAGGAAATAATCAAATAAATAAGGATTTATTTAATTGATTTCCTTGTTTTGGGTTAAATATGACCAGGAAATATAAACAAATATAGATTTGTTTATTATTTCTTTTTGGGGTTTCCTGTTTAGACCATAAACAACTTAATAAAGGTGTTTTACTAAGTTATTTCACATAGTGAAAGCAATTTTACTTAGGGTAAAATTGGTCTTACAAGGTGTACTTGGGTCCATCTAATGATAATAGGTTAGATGACCAAAAAATGGTGTAACACTTTGAAAACCGTGTTGAGGTACGTTTTGGGTAGAACTGTACGTGTAACCGGGGTTTTGACAACTGCTGCCTAGGTAACCTTGGGTCAATGACCCAATTAGTCCATCTGTAGAGTTTGACGCACCTAGAAATTCTTGATAAGTTTGAAGGCACGGGGTGTTTGGTAGGATATTGTAAATATATCCTCACTGGGTATATTAAATCAGCTCAAGCTGTTGGGCTTTGCTAATGGCATCCTCTTCAGATGTGGGCCTTTGTTGTGCCACATCCTTTGAAATATCTGCCATGAGAGTTTTCAGGAACAAATTTAAAAGAACTCGGTCGTCGAGTTTTTCTTTACATAAACTACAACTTCGCCTCCATTTGTGGAGATGGTCTGAGATATGGATGATGGGGGTTTGTCTAAAATGTGTCAGTAATTCCATTCCGGAATCATGGTGAATAGGTAACCGAAAAATATGTTAGGAATGCGGTGGCGAGGGTGCTAAAGGTTCCATGTGAAGCAGAGGGTTGCTCCACGTTGTACCATTTCACAACTACTCCTGTCAGTGTGCGTTGAAATAGTTTCAATCGAATAGTGTTGTCAATGATATTGTTCGATGAGAACCATAGGTGGAAGGTCATGACATGATTACTTGGGTCTTCCGCTTGCTTCTCTTTGAACTTTAGAATATCGAAAGGGAGCTTCATGGGAATGGGAGTCCATGTATGGCTTTGTGCGATGGGGTTATTCATCAGCTTGGTTAAATCGGGTAGATTCAACGAAGCTAAGAAAGGTGATTGGGAGGTTGACGCCATTGCAACTTGCGAAAACACAAATTTTTGGTTAGGAAGAGGGTTGATCTGTGACATACCCTACTGTGTATTCGATTAGCTTCTCGAATGGGTCACACCCCTCTATCCTCTAGGGGTCCTGGGAGGAGTGGTGTGTGGTGTGATGTTGGGAGACCAACTAGGGTTCCCAACTAAGGATTCCCCAATAAAGGAAGAACCAATAATGGTGGCAGCGTTCTGTCTTTGACGCCTAAATAGTGAAAGACCTGGAACCCCTCCCGGTAATGGGGGGAGGTCCAAATGACGCATAGATCGATGAGGTCCCATTGGGTCTGTTCTGGTGTCGATTAGGTCTAGTTTTGGAAAACAATTGAGAGAATAAAGTCTATGATCAAAGAAAATTTTTGGTCACATACATAAAAAAAAGCGAAAATAAAATAAATTTTCCCTTTAAATTAATTCTATGTGATCAAGCAATCAAAAAAGTGGTTTTTGTTTGTTTGCGTATGATACTCAAATCCTAGAAGACCTATTCATCCTCACACACTCAAATGTAACTGGACATTGAGAAGATATCTTGCGAGTGTTGGCACAACGTCTCGTAAGAGTTAGCAACGCCCCCAATCAGCTGAAGAAAATCCACCAAGGTAAGGGTAGAGGGTCTGGCCCTTGCTTGCACCATCACCTATAGGGAAAGGATGCCCTAGATTTGGCCACTAAGTACCACCATCCCACGTTAAGTCATCTAACAATACCGAGTATTAGCCAAGTTAGGTAGCCCCAACTGATACCGCATGCACTGCGCCTAAGCCTAACATGTGTTGGACAATGTCAATGCATGTTGAACTAGAGTTTTAGGGAGTGTTGGGGAATATCAAGGGATAACTAGGTCAAAATGCATGGAAAGGAACAAATAAGAGTGTGTGCAAGGGAGTGTTAGCGAATTCAAATGTGCTAAGGATGAAGTGTGTTAGGAGAAGTTTAGAATAGGATTTACAGGAGGCAAGCCTACAATTGTTATAAGGGGCTCGACATAGCAGTTTTAGACAAAGGGAGATCACTTTGTGCTAGGCACAACAATGTTGTTCCTTTAGCTATTTTTTTGTATATGAGATGTGGCAAACTTTGGCTACATGCTCATGTTTTAAACTATTCTATATAGTTTCATAAGTACATTGTTGTGTATAAGTTTTGGGGCACACAACTTGTGTAAGCTTATATCTTGTGTGCCTTGTGAATCTTGTGGTTCTTGCGAACTCTCATTTAATGTTCTATTGTTTATATGAACTGAAAATACATGTGAAATATTGCCTGTGTAAGCTATGTTGCTTATTTTTTTTATGGCCATGGCTAGATCATGTGATCCTTGTCTTGGTAAATAGTTAAGTGGGAAAATTTGAGATTGGACATGAGTGGCATAAGATGAGCTATAAGCAGTTCTTAGTTGAAAAAAGCACGAACTACTTGTAGTAGGTGCAATTGGTCAAGTTGTTGGGGTTGAAGTAGGACAATGTTTTCACATGAACTATAGTAGCCAAGGACTTGATTGGGTTCCCAAGTCATGAAAAAATGTAAAGTCTAGTTGTGACAACATGAGTGCCAAGGCATGCTAGGGAATGCTAAGATGTGCCAGATAGTGCGAAGGCATGTCAAACATGATAATATGTGCCAAGTGATAAGGCATGCCAAGATGTGCAAGGGTGTGTCAATGCGTTCCAAGGACTGTCAAGGCAACAAAAGGGAGAAAAAAGTTAAACTACAAGGAAATCAAAACATAAGAGGGCTAATTAGTCATCAATTAAACTTTTCTAAGAGGGGCATGCCAGGCACACCAACACTAGGTGCCAGTAGGTTCCAAGTGCAAAGTATTATTGCATTCTAAGTGCCAAGTCTTCCTTTGTTTCTTCTCATCTACTTTCCAAAAATTGATCTAAGATAAATTCAATATTAAACCATGCCAAATCATACCAAGGCATCTCAACGTGTTCCATACATGCTAAGACTTTCCAAGCACCAACACGTGCCAAGTGCTAATATGTGTTAGGGACTATTATGCATGCTATGAAGTGGAATTTCATGTTGAAGACTGATAAGGTGTGCTACAAAGTGCTAATGCATGTTTAGGAGTGTTAAGGAGTAATAGGACAAAAAATTAAGGGAGCACTCGGTCAAAATTCATGGAAGTTAATGAATATGAGGAACGTGTGCCAGGGACTAGTGTTAATGAGTGCTAGCTATCATGCCAAGGAGGGAGTGACAAGGTATGCTAAGCATTGGTAAGGCATGATAAGGAATATCAAGGCATGTAAAGAAGTGCCAAAGTGTGCTAGGGAGTTTCAGGGTGTGCTAATTATATGTTCCAAATAGTTCCAAGATATGCCAATACATGCCAGGTGCTAAGGATGTGTAGGGTGCCAGGGACATATGTCAATATGTGTCAAGAAGTGCCAAGGCAGCAAAAGGAAGAACCAAACTAAAATGTAAGGAAATTAACACATAATAGAGTTAATAATTCAAGACTTTATCTTTTTCAAAAGGGGCATGCTAGTCACATTAATAATAGGTCCCAATACATGCCAACTGGCATTGTGTGCCAAGTGCTAATGTATGTCAATGCATTCAACCAAGGTGTTCCAGGGAATACTAGGGACTACGTGCATGCTAACACATGATAGGAGAGTTTCATGTCGTGCTAGTGCATTCCACCATGTGCTTGGGTGTCAGTGTCATGAAAAGATGTTCTAGGTACAAATATGTTCCTAGACATGCGAGGTGCTAAGAAATGTTAGTGTGTGACAAAGAATTAATTTAAGGTGTGCCTGAATTGTTGAGGAGAGTAAGGTCTTTCTCATTAATAGAATTTTCAGAGCTTGATTATGTATTAAATAATATATTTCCTATACACACTTGTGGAACTTTATCTAAAGGGAATTTGATAGATAATAAAATTAATAGATATGAATCATGTGTTGACTCATAGGAAAACTCTATTCGACTAGTGATTACTTGAGGGAAATGATACACTCTAATTACTTCTTAAAAAATTGAATGATTATAACCACTATGGCCCTAGAAATATCATAAAAAATACTCCACAATAATGGCCTTAAACCATTATCTTTTGAAAAAAAAAATATTAACAGGCATATAGCGTCATCAAAAACTCATTGGAATGATCAATGGTGATGAACATTTTTTTATTGTCACCAAAATTAACAAAAAGAGCATTGGTGAGGGTCATTAAAAGTTCTTCACTAGAAGTGTCAGCAAAGAGAGAATTAGTAATGGGCCTTTAACGACCCTCACTAAAAGTGTCATTGAAAATGGCTTTGGTGATGAATCTTAAAGGACCATCACTATATACACTTATAGTGACGCTTTTTTAAGGACCATCACCATATGTGACATTGGTGACGGACCTTAAAGGTCTGTCACAAGCATGACCCTCACCAATGTCCTTTTTTCTTGTAGTGACATTTAGATGTGTTGATGTAGGCATATTTTTGAACTCAAATGCATGAGATCTTACCCAATGGTGAACTCTTTTATTAGTACCTATAACAAATTGCATCAACCAAAAATATGCATGCACTTATTTTCTCAAACCACACTTATCTACCAAGTCAGAGTTAACATAATGATAATTAGATTCAGGGTCAAAAAAAATAGAAACAAATCGATAATAGAGCTTACCTTCCATCTCAATAATAGATCTCCTGGTGATATGCCTACTTTTTAACAGATGTTTCATGGATCCGAGGAATGCTATGTCCAATATCCCCAATTTTGTTTTCCTCCTGAGTACTATAGATCTTAGGCCTACCAACCTAATAATATTATATACAATCCTTATTGATAATATCCTTGCCACATATCAAACACCACAATTGTCTCCTACCATCACCTCTATTCTGCTACTCTCGAGGATGAGGTCCATGCCCCTTATCAATTGCATTAAAATTATTGTAAAGAGAAACATTCTCTTTATCACCTTCATCTCGAGGTCCTTTTCACTTCGATGGCCATCTATATTTATTCTTGTCATTCCCTTTCCAATATTTCTTAGGTTCGGTCCTACGCTTCTATTTCTCATAACATTGTTTCAAAATCCCAATGACTTCTTCAAGCAACCGAGGCTCATCATACTCAATATGATCCTTAAATTCTAATGGAATTCCACTTATAAATCTCTGAAGTTTGGTCTTCTCATCCTTAAGATATGACACATACCTCAAAAACTCCAAGAACTTAGTCATGTACTTCTCATCTACCATCAATCCCATCTTCAACTCATAGAAATCATTTTCCTTACTATCATAATACCTCTCTGAGAAAAATTTCTTCCTAAAGAGTCTCTTGAATTCATGCCAACTCAACTCCTTTTTCATGATATATATAAAATGCTTCAAATTTTCCTACCATATGTTTTCTTTCCCTTTGAGGCTGAAAAAAACTATCGTGAGTTTCATGTTCTTTATGTAGTCATGTATCTCAAAGATCTTCATTTAAAGTAACCATGCCTTAGCCTCTTCCCGCTTCTTCAACTCTCCATCAAATGTAGGTGGCTTAGATTTATCGAACTCATCTAGAAAATATTCCCTGTCACTCCTCCTGTAAGAATGATAGTAATGATCACCATGATACCTTTCCAAAATAGAACTAGAGTAGAACCCATATCCATTGCCTCTCCTATAAGGTGTATCCAATAATTTTCCATCTCTGACCATAACATCTCTTTCCTATTTTTTCCCACCATGAGACATGCTACCATATGCCCCATTACTCATGTCCTCTTATTCATAATTGATCTGTGGCTCTCCCTATATTTACAATTCTGACAAACCCTAAAGGATGACTTATTAACCTATGCTTGTTTCTTTTGTTCCTTAGCAAGTCCTTTATGTCACTAAATGTTTCTGTCATTATCTCCTTTGCAACTTCTGATCTTTTCCTTTAAACTTCTCAATGTGTCTTCTATATCAGGAGAGTACCCCTCTCTTAGCTATTCATTTGATTTCTAAGGAGAGTCTTGTGATCTTTAATCCACCATTTTTCTAGTCATATTTGATCTTCCTCTTCATGCAAACATACCAGATCAGATAAACCAAATACAAACATAATCAACATACACCAATGAATTTCAAGGAAAGCTATCTCATCTGGAAAATTAGTCTAGATTAGCATGATACATGTATATAGATAATAATATCAATATGCCAATATCATGCATGATAATACCAACTGAATACCATGACCTCGTGCATGACAACCATAACAATGAAAATTCATGTATAAAAACCATATAAGCATGGAAATGAATGCATGAAAAACACATCCTACCCATTTAGTAAAATAATTTAAACCATGCTATGATACCAATATGGTATCAGATAATAACCAAAGAGAACGAAACTCACTTTGATACAAATCTGTACCCCACCACTCCCACATTTACCCAATTTCACCAGCATGTTGGGGTAAACAAGAGATGAAGAGCTACTATGACATTATCTGACCTCGTAGATCACATTAAGGAAGTGGAATCAACAATATGAAACTTTAATGACCTTCCTCGGGAGATACAAGACCCCCAGGAGCTAGAAAACCACTCTATGTGTCCAAAACGTGAGTTGGAATGCCTTTTTTAGTGAACTAGCCTCCAAAACACATGCATGAAAAGGCCTCCATGTGGTTAAGGGCCTCAAATCGCATGCATAATCCTACCATAGTGTGGTTATGATCTAAATTCCTCAGCTCATAGGTTGCAGTTCCAGATTCTGAGTCTAAATTCTAGGTCAACCTCTAGACTACTACCCAAAACTTCCTATAACTTCTCACACTAGTACATTTGGTCAAAATCCCGACACTTTAGTTTCGATACTTTTGACGTATTGCTAGAAATTTACGCAATTTTTCTCATTTTTTAAAATCCCACCAACAAACGTCGCTATAGCGATGT